>RJWM01010121.1:0-64905 GCA_004363535.1 Dasyprocta punctata
GGCTGCACTGTGTATTTCAGACCGTCCTCGCTCACGCTGTAGCCCAAGCCGGCCTCGAACTCACAACGCTCCACATACCTCAGCCTCCCAATGCTGGGATTAAAGGCCTGCGCCACCACGCACGACTTTCAATCGATTTAATTTAACCATATCTAACAGTTATGGGTGTGGGTATTTTTTTAAAGTTCCCCTCATATTGCCCCCAACCCCAAGTAACCCTAAGAGTTTCGTTTTGTTTTGTTTTCTTTTTGTCTTACCTTATTGAGGATAGAACCCATAGGCCCCAGAGTTAAATATTTTATCCTGTTTTTTTCCATCCTTTCCCTCTGAATTGAAATAAAATGAAACTCCTATGTAGTACTTCCCATGTGCCTTGTTTTATTGCTTTACATATGCTAATCTTCACAACTCTGAGGTTGACACTTTTTTTTTTATTGGTACCAGGGATTGAACTCACAACCTCCTGCCTCTCAGGCAGGAACTTACGCTGCTGAGCTAAATCCCCAGCCCTGTTTTGTGAGACAGGGTCTCACTATGCAGTTCAGGCTGGCTTTTAACTCACTTTGGAACCCAGGCTGGTCTCTAACTCACAATATCCTACTGCCTCAGTCTAGGATTAAAGGCGTGCGTCACCAACGCCCAGCTCAGGTTGACACTTTTTTGTTTTGTTTTGTTTTGCTTTGTTTGAGTCAGGGTCTCACTATGCAGTTCAGGCTATACTTGAGCTCACTATGTACCCCAGACTGGCTTCAAACTCATGAGAATCCTCTGCCTCAGCCTCCCAAGGGCTGGGCTGGGATTACTGGTATACACTACCACACCCTGCTTTTTGTTGTTTTGATACTGTCTCTCTTGCTATGTAGCCCAGGTTGGCCTATAAATCTTGACAATTTTTTTTTTTTTTTTTTTTTTTTTGCGGCACTGGAGATTGAACTCACAACCTTGCGCTTGCCAGGGCAGGTGCTTAAGGCGCTGAGCCAAACTCCCCAGCCCTGGCTTTTTGAGGCAGGGTCGCACTATGTAGCTCAGGCCGGCCTTGCGCTCGCGTTGTAGCCCAAGCTGGCCTCGAACTCACAACGCTCCACCTACCTCAGCCTCCCGAGTGCTGGGATTAAAGGCGTGCGCCACCACGCCCGGCTTTGACAATTTTTTTTGCATCAGCTTCCCAAGTACTGGGGTTACAGGCCTCAGTTAGTTTTATCCTTGGAATAAATAAAAAATTCATTTGTTTCCGAAACATCTTACACATGCAGCTTGAAGGAAATTTTTCACACTATGTTCAGCGCACTTGTGGTTGTGTTCTATCACTTAACAGCCTTTTCTGAGAGCTTCAGGTCAGCACTTGAGGGCTCCAGAGTCGAGGGCATTTCTTCTTTTTTTTTTTTTTTTTTTTTTTGCGGCACCAGGGATCAAACTCACAGCCTCGCGCCTGCCAGACAGATGCTTACACCACTGAGCCAAATTCCCAGCTCTAGTTTTTTGAGGCAGGGTCACACTATGTAGCTCAGCCCAGCCTTGCACTCACACTGTATCCCAAGCGAGCCTTGAACTCACAATGCTCCTCCTACCTCAGCCTCCCGAGTGCTGGGATTAAAGGCGTGTGCCACCACACCTGGTTCCAGGGCATTTCTGATTTGAGATCTTCACATTAAGGATGCTTAACCTGTACAAATATATATATACATACATATATATACATATGTATGTATATATATATAGAAGACTGGACAGGTAGCTCAGTGGTCATGCACAGGGTTTGTTCTCTGACATAGTGCGTGTGCGCACACACACACACACACACACACTTCAGGTGCACACAGTCCTTTGTCTTTGTTTTTCTCTACATGCACATGTATATGCCTAAGTATGAGCCAAGCATGGCGGCACACACAGGTAGGCCCAGCACTCTGGGAAACTGAGAGGGTAACAGAATTGTAAGTAGGAACCCAGCCTACACAATTTAGTAATTTAACAATACCCTGTTTCAAATTTTTGTCTCAAAGTTTTTTGTCTCAATTTTTTTTTTTTTTTTGTGGCACTGGGGATCAAACTCACAACCTTGCGTCTGCAGGCGCTTAAGCCACTGAACCAAACTCCCAGCCCTAGTTTTTTGAGGCAGAGTCACACTATGTAGCTCAGGCCAGCTTTGCGCTCTGAGTTGTAGCCAAGCCGGCCTTGAACTCATAACGCTCCTCCTACCTCAGCCTCCCAAGTGCTGGATTAAAGCCGTGCATCACCACTCCCAGCTTGTCTCAAATTTTTGAAAAATTTTATTTATTTATTTATTTATTTATTTTTTTTTTTTTTTGCGACACTGGGAATCAAACTCACAACCTCATGCCTGCCAGGCAGGCACTTAAGCCACTGAGCCAAACTCCCAGCGAAAAATTTTAAAAAGAGTGAGCATATCACTCAGTACAAAGACCCTGGGTTCAATCCCCAGTAGAAAAAACACATAAGAATAACGATAGAAACAAACACGTGCGCTTGCCCTGGGTGCCTCAGAAAATCCCTAAGAGCAAAGCTGTCTGGCAAGTGGCATGTCCACCAGGGGCTCCTACACTGTCTTGTGGATAGCTGGCCTGGGTACAACTAGCCCTGCTTTCCCAGTGCTTGGTGACATCGACATCATCAAAAAGGGTGAAAATCAAAGCATCATGCTCTGCTTAATGGCCAAGGGCTCCGGTACATCTTTGCATGAGGAAGAAGAAAGCTGGTCCCGGTGGCACTGAGGCCCACTGAGGCCTGACTGAGTTCTACTCTAGTCAGGAGTGTGCGGATGGAGCAAAGCCCTGACACGCAGGTTTGGTTCATTTTAGTGATGTAAGTATTCCCACCATGGCTGCTTTCAAACTATCCAAATGGCATCATTGAACATTGTTGAGAAAAGTGCGGAATCTAGCTTCAGAAATCACTGAGAACCAGGTCTAGTACACTACTGATGGGTCAGGAGAAACTAAGAAAGTGACCTTTAAACTGAAATCCGAAAGACAAGAGCCAACCATGTAGAGAACTGGAGGGAAAGTATGAGCATTCTAGTCTGGAAACTTATGAATGGAAACCCAAGGCCAGGATGAGGCCAGCACAATCGGCCTAACAGGCACTGGTGTGGTTTGATTTTTAATTTTTTTGTTTTATGTTGTTGTTTCTTGAGACAAGGTCTCACTATGTAGTGTAGGCTGGCCTTTAACTCTCTTATGTAGCCCAGGCTGACCTCAAACTCATCACAATCCTCCTGCCTCAGCCTCCCAAATGCTAGGATTACAAGCATGTATTACTATGCCTTGGCCCGTTCGTCTTTTATAACAGTCTCATTATGCAGTCAGACCAAACACTCAGGAGGGTGAAACAAAAAGATCACCATGAGTTCAAGGCCAGCCTGAACTGCATTAGTGATACCCTGTCTCAAAAAACAAAGAAACAGAGCCAGGCATGGTGGCACAACCCCATGAGTCCATCACTTAGAAGGCTGAGGCAGGAGAATCCCAGTGAGTTCAAGGCCAGCCTGATTGAAGCAAGATCACCATGAGTTCTAGGCCATCCTGAAGTGCATAGTGAGTACTTGTCTCAAAACAAACAAGCAAGCAAACAAAAAATCAAAATAGGATCTCACTAAGATGCTCAGGTTGGCCTCAAATTCATGATCCCCCTGCCTCAGCCTCCCAAGTAGGATGTCAAGAGTATTGTCTCATAACAGGTCACATGAAGGATGATGGTGTCCCCATACCCATTCCATTGAGCTACATCCCCAGTCCTCCCTAAATCACTAAACTGCCAGACTGGGCTCAAACTTTGATCCTCTTGCCTTGGTTTCCCTAAGTGCTGGGAGTGTAGGGGTGTGTTACCATGCTCAGCTAAGAATGACATTTGTTCTTATGTGTGCATCTGTGACGCTGGAACTTGAGCCCAGGAACACTCAGCTACATCTCTAGTCCTTCTTATTTTTCATTTGGAAAGGGATCTGCTAAATTGGTTAGACAGGATCTGGCCTTGAACTTGCCTTTCTTCTGCCTCACGCTCCCAAGTAGATGCAATTACAGGCTTTGCAACACAACACCAGGTGCCAAGAATGATGTTTTTAGTCCCAATCTGTCTTCTAGAGTTACCTGGTCAAAGAAATCACACGGTATCCCCAGCCGGGTGTGGTGGTCCAAGTTTTGTAATCCCAGCACTGGGGAGGCTGAGGCAAGAGGCTCGCCTGGAGTTTGAGGGCCACATGGGCTACAAGTCCAAGGCCAGTCTGGACTACATAGTGACACTGTAAGAAAAACAAGTCTTACCCAGGGTTCCAGAGAGAACAGAGTCCACGTGGGCTCTGAATGTTTATGTTTATGTTTTGTTTAGGGTCTGATTCTGAATTAGAATTAATTTTAATTTTACTTTGTTCCACCAGGGGGCAGACGGACCCAGCAAATAACCTACTGGGGACGTCCCGCCTTTTTTCAAAAGGAGCTGGGCTCCGTCTAACTGAGGCTCCCGAGCAGCGAGGGTGGGACCCAAGATTGGGTAGCCTCGGTCCCCAGGACCTCAGCGGCCTGGAACCGGCGCGGCAGGGCTGGAGCCGGGCCGGGGCCGGGGCGGGGCCGGGGGCGGGCTCCTCTGCCCGGGCCGGGGGCGGGGCGGGGCGGCCTCCAGAGTTCCCGGCCGGCCGGAGCCGGGAAAAGTGCTTCCTGGCCTGGGCGGGCGCTGGCCTCCCCTGCAGTCCCAGCCGGGCCCTCCCTCCCCGCCCGGCCCGCCCGGGTCCACAATGGCCAAGGCCTACGACCACCTCTTCAAATTGCTGCTGATCGGGGACTCGGGGGTGGGCAAGACCTGTCTGATCATTCGCTTTGCGGAGGACAACTTCAACAGCACGTACATCTCCACCATCGGTGAGCCCGCCGGCCAAATCCCGCGCCTTGCTACTTGTGCCCTCGCGTGCTAGGGCTGCTGGACCTCTGGGGATTCTACCGCACCCCAGACTCCAGTCCTGCCACCCCTGTCTCAGGCCCGCCCCCGCCCATGCCTCCGCGCGGTGCCCAAACCTCTAGCTTCCTTCTAGGGCCCAAGTAACTTCAGTGGCTGCTGCCCCGGGTTTCCTTGGTGCCACCTTCCTGCCCTGCCCATGTCGACTTGAGCCCTGTTTGCTCGCCAGCTGCTCCCCACCATCAGCCACCTGGAACTCTTGATCCACTCTCCACAAGTTCCGTCTCCCCCTCCTCCTGACCTCTTCCTGTCACACTATCCCGCTATGTCACCATCTGCTGCCCAGTCTCCCCCTCAACCAACTGGGAACCCAGAGGGCGGCACCCGGCCCTCCCTGGAGGACTGTGACCCTGAATATGCAATCACATGGTGAGGAAGGTGGGAACCAGGGAGCTTCTGGGGTCTCTGAGTCAGCCTGGTAACTCAGCCTTCTCCCTGGGGCCCCAGCAGCTCGAGGGAGGGAGGACTGGGAAGGGGCTGTCGGGTCACCTTCCCCTTAACTCTCTTTGGTCTTCGGTGCCTTGGGAAATCAGACGGGGAGTCTCAGGCCAGACAGTTCCAATTACAAAGAGGAATCTCCCTGTCTCAGACCTTAGGTCCAAGCCTGGCCCAGCATTAACTCATAGAGACTTGCACTGGCGGTCTTTTCCCTTACCCTACACTACATCTTAGGAGGATGGTGGAATACGATCCTTTAGAGGGCCCAAAGGAAACGAAAGGAAAAAGGAATGTGGAAGTGATACTCAGGAGGAGACGGAAATGTGGGAGTTGTCAGCTGACCTGGCCTTAAGCCCTCTGCAGAGCTTCCATCAGCTTCTGCTCTCTTAAAAATCTGTAAAACCCTAAGTAACAACATTGTACTTGCTGCAAGCACAGTTTTGGGGAAATTCGCCTGGTCCTACCTGTCCAGTGAGGTTGCAACTCAAACACCCCCCTGTAGTTATTGTGCTGCTGCTGCTCCATTCTGCCTACATGCACACTCACACAACACGCATACGCACACAACACGCACACCAATGCATCTTGACTTCATTGCCCACCTTCTGCCCCTAGGAATTGATTTCAAGATTCGTACTGTGGACATAGAGGGGAAGAAGATCAAACTGCAAGTCTGGTGAGTGGGACCCTGGACATCTATCTAATCACAGGTCCATTCTCTTCCCACAGCCTTTCTGTCTTGTTTCATTTCTCTCCCTTTTCCAACTGTTTCCTCCAGCACTTCTAACTTATTTATCTTGCTTACTCAGCTGACCTTCTCTCTTCTGCTCTCCCAGCTGTTTTCAGCCTGTTTGTAACTCTTGTGTCCCCTGGGGCCAGAGCTTCTGGGATCTGGAAAACAGAGCTGGTGAGCGGTAGTGTGGAAATACTTTTAGGTAGTGAGCTGGTAAGTAGCAGAATCAAGACAGATCCAAGCCTGGTGCTGTCTTTAAAGGAGAGAAGGCCGGGTGTGGGGGCGCATGCCTTTAATCCCAGCACTCAGGAGGCTGAGGTTGGAGGAGCGTGGTGAGTTTGAGGCTGGTTTGGGCTACAACGCAAGCGCAACCCTGCCTCAAAAAAAAACTAGGGCTGGGAGTTTGGCTCAATGACTTAAGTGCCTCCCCTGGCAGGTGTGAGGTTGTGAGTTCAATCCCCAGTGCCGCAAAAGAAAGAAAGAAACAAGGAAAGAAAGAGAGGTGAGAAGCTGGGCGTGGTGGTGCACGCCTTTAACCCCAGCACTCAGGAGACTGAGGCAGGAGAATCTTGTGAGTTCAAGACCAGCCTGGGCTACAAAGTGAGCTCAAGGCTGGCCTGAACTACATAGTGAGACCCTGTCTCAAAAAGTAGGGCGGGGAATTTAGCTCAGCGGCCTAAGCGCCTGTCCGGCAGCCACAAGGTTGTGAGTTCAATCCCTGGTACCAAAAAAAACAAAAAAAAAGAGAGAGAGAGCCCAGAAGGGCCATTTACAGAGACTGGACCTTTCTGTAACAAGGAAGCTGGAGACAAGAGGTATTGAAGGGTTGTGACATTCTTGTGGAGGCCTTAAGGTATGCTAAATAGTCAGGCATAGTGGCACATGCCCAGATTCCCAGCAGAAAATAAAAAAAAAAAAAAATGAGCCGGGCATGGTGGCACACGCCTTTAATCCCAGCACTCGGGAGGCTGAGGTAGGAGGAGCGTTGTGAGTTCGAGGCCGGCTTGGGCTACCACGTGAGCAAGGCTGGCCTGAGCTACATAGTGCGATCCTGCCTCAAAAAAATAGGGCTGGGAGTTTGGCTCAGTGTCTTAAGCACCTGCCTGGCAGGCACAAGGTTGTGAGTTCGATCCCCAGTACCACTAAATAAATAAATAAATAAAATAAAATAAAATAAAATAATGAAAAAGAGCAGACATGGGTGCAAATGCAAACATATCTCATAAATACAGAGTGAGGATTAGATAAAATGATAATACTTAGTGTTTGGCACACCGTATGCTTTCAGTAAGTAAAAAAGAGATATTTTGTTTCTTGGGCCCTTTCTCTGTGCAGGGGATTGAACCCTGGCCCTTTGCACTGAGCTATAATCCCAGTTCTTCAAATTTTTTATTATTTTATTTACTTATTTAATTTATTTATTGAGATTGGGTCTCACTATGTAGTTCATGCTGGTCTTGAACTCACTATGTAGCCCAGGCTGTCCTCAGACTTGGGAGAATCCTCCTGCCTCAACCTCCCAAGTGCTGGGGTTACAGGTGTGTGTCACCATGTCTGGCTACATTTTTAAATTTTGCAGCAGTCTCACTATATTGCATAGATGGAGTTCAAATTTGCAATCCTGCCTCAGTCTCCAGATCACTGGGATTACAGACATGCACTACTAAGCTTGGTGGCGGTGGCTCCTCTCCTCCTTCCTCTCCCCTCCCCTCCTCTTCATGGTACCGGCATGAGGCGACACCCATGGCCTCACACGTGTGAAGTGAGCCCTCTGCTGTAGAGCTACACCTCTGGCCCTCTGCTGTGTCTCAGTGGCAGCCCCACTGTCTTATCCCTTTTCCTCTTTATTGTTTCCTGATCGTTCTTTCAGTGTCCTTGTGTTGTAGGAGCTGGATTCTTGGGAGGGGGGGATCTCCCCTTGGAAACCCCTTACTTCTCTCCTGCCCTGTGAACCCTTCTCCAGGGACACGGCTGGCCAGGAGCGATTCAAGACGATAACTACTGCCTACTACCGCGGAGCCATGGTACGCTGTGTGCCTGCCCGGACAGGGCTTCAGTGGGAGATAACAGTGCTATGAGGAAAAAGAAGATGAAGGGGTACAGTGTGTGTGTTGCACAGGGCCCATTTGCAAGCCAAAGTGTTTTGTTTGTTTGCTGGGTTTTGTTTTGTTTTTGTTTCAGTGCTAAGCATGGAAGCCAGGGCCTCACTCATGCTAGGCCTCCCCACCCTGCAGGGCCCCACTTGCCACGGTGCTCAGACCTGGGCACCCGGCTTTCAGAGTTGCTTCAAAAGAAAGGGGAAGCCTAGCCCTGGGAATGGTCCCAGGTGAACTTTCTGTCCCCCAGGGCATCATCCTGGTCTATGACATCACGGATGAGAAGTCCTTTGAGAATATTCAGACCTGGATGAAAAGCATCAAAGAGGTAAGGATGCCCTGAGAGAGCTGGGGAGGAGCTGGATGGGCCCAGAGGATTAAGGGAGCAGTGAGGATGGACGGCCTAGCTTTGACTCCCCCGTTTGCCCAGAATGCCTCAGCTGGGGTGGAGCGCCTCCTGCTGGGGAACAAGTGCGACATGGAAGCCAAGAGAAAGGTGCAGAAAGAGCGGGCAGACAAGGTGAGGGCCGGGCAAGGCACCAGCTGGGGTCACACTGTGCGGGCTCGGGTGCCGGCCTTGTCCGACTCGCGTTTCTGCCGCCCCCACAGCTGGCTCGAGAGCATGGAATCCGGTTTTTTGAGACAAGCGCCAAATCCAGCATGAATGTAGATGAGGTGAGGTCCGCCCCTCAAGGAGTGCTGGGGCATGGACAAAGAGGGGGACCCCCTCCAATCTGTCCTGGTCGATCTCCCCCGTAGGCTTTCAGTTCCCTAGCCAGGGACATCTTGCTCAAGTCAGGGGCCCGGAGACTGGTGAGTCTGCTCTGCGGGGTTGGGTGCCTGTGCTGTGGGTGGCGCACGGGAGACCCCCTGGGAGGGGTGGGTCCAGGCCTCACACCCGACCCCTAGGCCCTTCTCCCTTCAGGGAGACAGCAACAAGGCCTCCAGTGCCACCCTGCAGCCCTGCGACAAGAGGAACACCAGCAAGTGCTCCCTGGGCTGAGGCCCTGTCTGCGCCCACCCTAGCCCTGGAGGCCTGACTGGGAGAGACAGGACTGAGGGCAGCAGGGAGACACAGTGGGGACTCGGGATAGGTGGGCAGGGGGTGAGGAGATGAGAGAAGATGGAGAAGAAAGGGAAAGGGAGAGAAGAGGCAAGGAGACAAGGGCAGGGAGAAGGGGGGAAGGGATAAAGAACGTGAGAGATGGAGGGGTAAAACCAGAGGGGAGGGAGGCCAGAAGGCTCAGATCTCGGGCTGTCCCTGGGTTTTCAGGACAAACCTAAATGTAAGTCCATGGGTTTTTTCTGTTAGCGACTGGGGTTCAAGGGTCCATCAAGAGACTGGCTAAGCACCACTCTCTGAAGACTTGTCACTTTGTAGGGTCTTTCTCGGTATTAAAGGCCTCTGTTGGCACCAATGTCCTCTGTGTGGGTGACTGTCATTGTTGTTGGATTTCTCTGCTCTGATACCTCTCCACAGGGTGAGCCTGGTTGGTGCCCTGTCCCTCCCTAGCTGGGCAGTGAGGAAAACAAGAAGAAAAGCAGAGGGAAGTTGTGACTTCTTTTCCACATGGGCTCCATGAGATCACTGGGCACAGCCTGGTCCTTTTTTTTTTTTTTTTGAGACAAAGTCTTTCTAAGTTGCCCAGGCTGACCTCACACTTGAGGCGATACTCCTGTCTCAGCCTCCCAGAGGCTGAGTTCACAGCTGCCCAACTTATTATCTGCTTTTCTGGGGGAAGAAAATGAGACACAGAGCCAGGCGTGGTGGCGCATGCCTTTAATCCCAGCACTCGGGAAGCTGAGGTAGGCAGAGTGTTGTGAGTTCGAGGCTGGCTTGGGGTACAACATGAGCACAAGGCTGGCCTGAACTACATAGTATGACCCTGCCTCAAAAAACTAGGGCCGGAGCCGGGCGTGGTGGCGCACACCTTGAATCCCAGCACTCCGGAGGCTGAGGTAGGAGGAGCGTTCTGAGTTCGAGGCCGGCTTGGGCTACAGCGCGAGTGCAAGACCAGCCTGAGCTACACAGTGCGACCCTGCCTCAAAAACCGGGAGTTTGGCTCAGTGACTTAAGGGCCTGTCTGCCAGGCGAGAGGTTGTAAGTTCAATCCCTGGTGCTGGAAAAAAAAAAAAAAAGGACCAGGAGTTTGGCTCAGTGGCTTAAGTGCCTGTCTGTCCAGCCCGAGGTTGTGAGTTTGATCCCCTGTGCCACAGAAAAAAAAAAAAAAAAAAGAAGACGAAGAAGAAAGAAAAAAAAAAAGAAAATGAGACAGACAGGTTCATTTATTCATGAATATTTATAAAGCAACTGCTGTCTCAGGTATTGTAGTTAATACAGCCTTTGGTTGGTACTTAGAGGCAGTGGGATAAGCAAATTTTAACAAAAACAACTCTGAATTCCTCAGAAACAAAGATGACAAAACTATTGATTTGTGAAAGTATACCACCAGGGGCTGGGAATATAGCTCAGTGGCATAGTGCCTACCTGGCAAGTGCAAGGTCATGAGTTCAATCCCCAGTACTGAAGAAAAAAGAAAAAAACACCAAAAAATTCTGACTTCATACACTGCCCCCTTAACATATAGTCCCCTTTCATTCTTTTTTTTTTTTTTTTTTTTGCGGCACCGGGGATCAAACTCACAACCTCGGCCTGGACAGACAGGCGCTTAAGCCACTGAGCCAAACTCCCGGTCCTAGTTTTTTGAAGTAGGGTCACACTATGTAGCTCAGACCGATCTTGCGCTCGCATTGTAGCCCAAGCTGGCCTGGAACTCATGACGCTTCGCCTACCTCAGCCTCCCAAGTGCTGGGATTAAAGGCATGCGCCACCACACCCGACTTTTTTTTTTTTTTTTTTTTTTTCTTACTCAGCTATTAAGAAAGATTGCATTGAGACTTTTGTAAGTAAATGGTCACGACTTGAGACCATACTCATAAGAGATAAATCAAACCCACATGTGTAAATACCGTATTGTCTCTCTAGTGTAAGAAACGGAAAAGTATATATGATCCAAAATCTATAATAAATACTACGTAAGGGTAAAAACAGCTCAAAGAGCAAAAGTAATTGGGAAGGGAAAAGGTTTTTTTTTTTAATACCAGCAGTTGAACTCAGGACCTTGTGCTTGCCAGGCAGGAGCTGCGACACTGAGCTATATCCTAGACCGCCCCTTTCATTTTTACTCAGTATTTTTATTTTTAAATTTTATTAGTACAGGTTTGTAGTATATAATAATTACGTTCATCCTAAAAAGTTTATACATATACGTAGCACATCTTAATTCTTTTTACTTCTTCCCCTTCCCCTTTAAAAAAATTTTTAAAAGACCAGCCTAGGTTACATAGCAAGACCTTGTCTCAAAACAATAACAACAAAAAGAATATAGTTCTCAAAAATCTCTTTGCACCAAATAGCATAGCTTAAAAAAAAAATGTGTAAACCAGGTGTGGTGGTACATGCCTGTCATCCCAGCACTCAGGAGGCAGAGGCAAGAGGATCTCTTCAAGTTTGAGGCCACTGTGGCTCACATACGAGGTTCAAGACTGCCCTGAAATATATAGCAAAACTGTCTCAAATTAAAAAAAAGCCCAAAGAAATAAATATATGAGTTAATAAATATTTGAGTTGGGGATGTAGTTCAGTACCTCTGTCCCATGCGTCGCAGGGGGTAAAAAATGGGTGGGAAGCTGGGCATGATGGCGCACACCTTTAATCCCAGCACTCGGGAGGCTGAGGTAGGAGGAGCGCTGTGAGTTCGAGGATGCCTTGGGCTACAACGCGAGCGCAAGGCCAGCCTGAGCTACATAGTGTGACCCTGCCTCAAAAAACCAGGGCCGGAAGTTTGGCTCAATGGGTTAAGCACCTGTCTGGCAGACGCGATGTTGTGAGTTCGATCCCTGGTGCCACGAGAAAAAAAAGAAATATGATTTGAGCCAGGTGTGATGGTGCTTGCCTGTAATCCCAGCACTCAAGAGGCTGAGACAGGAGGATTACCACAAGTTTGAGCCCCGCCTGAGCTATATAGTGAATTTAAGGCCAGTCTGAACTACATAGCAAGACCTTGTCGAAAGAAAGAAAGAAAGAAAGAAAGTTCGAAATTAAGATACAAAAATCTTTGTTTATTTGCATTACTGAGGCTTACTCAGTTACTTTCCTTTTTGTGTGTTTGTTTGTTTTTGATATACAGGGTCTCACCGTGTGGTTCAATTTGGCCTTGAACTCACTGTGTAGCCCAGGCTAGCCTCAAATTCATGGCAGTCCTCATGCCTCAGTCTCCCAAGTGCTAGGATTACAGGTGTGTGCTGCCACACCTGGCTATATTTCTCAAATGGCATAATTATCTCACAAATTTGGTCTTTTCAGGCTGGGAATATAGCTCAGTGGCATAAGTGCCTCCCTGGCAAGCACAACATCCTGAGTTTAATTCCTGATACAAAAACAAAAACAAAATTTAAAAATTTGGTCGTAAGATACATGAAAGTGTCATATATTGTTTAAATGAAATGTTCTACTAGAAGTTTTATTCATGGAGGCTGGAATGTGATTTAGTGCTAGCATACACGGGGACCTGGGTTTGGTCCCTAGCAATGAGAGAGAGAAAGATTGATTCATTGTGTGTGGTTAGAACATGCATATATCTTAATCCTCTTTATTTCCCCTTTCCCTCCCTTTCTTCCCCTCTCCCTGCTTCCCTAGATTCCCTTCCTAACTGCAAAAAGTCTACCTCCCTGTTTATATTTTATTTTGCTCTTTATGTTATTACTACTTTGAATTTTTCAGATAAGAAAAAACATGCAATATTTTATCTTCTCTGTCTGAATTATTTCACTTAGTATTATAGTTTCAAAGTACATCCATTTTCAAACAAATGATTCAAATCTGTCCTTCTTTATGCCTAAGTAGTACTGTATTGATACATGAATACCACATTTTTGAGAGGCATGGTGGCACATACCTGTAATCCCAGCACTTGGGAGGCCAGAGGCAGGAGGATCACTGTAAGTTCAAGCCCACCTGTGCTGCATAGTGAGTTCAAGGCCAGTCTGCAATACAAAACGGGACCCTGTCTCAAAAAAAAATTCTTTCTCCATTCATCTGTTGATGAACATGTAGGTTGCTTCCAAGATTTAACTATTATGTGTTGTGCTGCTGTAAACACAGCTATGCATGTACCACTGTAATATGATCTTTTTTAGGAAGATGTCCAGAAGGGGTATAGCTGGGTTGAATGCATTTTCTACTTTAAGGTTTTTGTTTTGTTTTGTTTTTTGAGGCAGGGTCTTACTATGTAGCTCAGGCTAGACTTGAAATTATGTAGCCCAGGCTGACCTTGAACTTGTGTAGTCCTCCTGCCTCAGCCTCTTTGATGCTGGGATTACAGGCATGTGCCACCACATCAACTGTCTAGTTTGTTTTTTGATGAATCTGCATGCTGATTTCTATAGTAATTACAGTAGTTAATATATCAATTGTGAAATAGGAACAAAGTGTTCAGGTGAAAAGGGGAACTAGAGGGTGGGGAGAGGGGAAGGAACTAAAAATGAGAAAAGAAGGAAAAAATGGAAACAAAGCTTTTGTAAATAAGAGAAAGAGGGGTTGAAGGGAGGAGAGGGACATGGGGAAAAAAATCAAGATATATCATGTGCAAGTACATACTCCCTATGATGAATGCGATCATTATGTACACCTAAAATATACCAATAAACTAATAAAAGTAAAAACTTTAAAACTTAGTTAAGATCTCACAGCTTGCTGTGAGGTAAGGTAGGATTATGGTAAGAAATAGCAATACTAGGAGATTTCAACCAAAGCTTTAATCATATCTAAAAACCAGGATGTGGGGGAAACCGCAACCTACTTTCTGTACCTTACACCTTTTCACACACACACACACACACAACTTTTCTTTATTATTTTCATTTTTTTGTCTTTTTGAGACAGGGTCTTGCTATGCAGTTCAGACTGGCCTTGAGCTCACTTTGTAGCCCATGCTGGTCTTGAACTTACATCAGTCCTCCTGCCTCAGCCTCCTGAGTGCTGGGATCATAGGCATGTGCCACCATGCTCAGCACAACTTTTATTTTTTACACACATTTAATTTAAAGGAACAAATGCCACACACCTGTAATTCTAATCCATGAAAGGCTCAGACAGGTGGACTGTCACAAGTTCAAGAAGTTTAAGGTCCACCTGGGCTATAAAGTGAGCTCAAGGCAACCCTGAACTAGATAGTCAGACCCTGTCTCAAAAAAAAAAAAAAAATCACAATTGAAGCTCAGCACCTATCAGTTTTATTTCCCATTTTGCATGTGGTGATCTTTCCACATTCTATCATTCTTGTTCTTGAGAAGCCAGCTGTAAGTGTGATGTGATAATGAAGCAGGAGACAAGTGGGATCCCAAAGCCACTCAGACATGAAATCGGAGAAGGAGGGTCTTTAATTTGCTGGCATCTCTGCAACGGACTCACATCTCCAGAGCTTCAAACAAAGCTTTGCCTCTACTTTTATGTTTCTTCTCTACAGGACGATTTTTCATTGGAAATTAGCACAAAATAAGGTTCCATAAGCAGAGTAGTGATTAAGCGAGTGAACAGTGGTCAAGGGAGAAGGGAGAGCAGGGAGTTCTGACAGAACTTTCTGGGTCTCTTCTTATGCTCTGCTGATGTTATGTTATAAATGCACCTGTACATAGCCAGGGTCAGAACCATCAGCTTCCTCTCAGAGCTGAGCTGTGCAGTTAACCCATCGTTGCCTAATTTCACCCTGGGAGTGGAGGGTTTGCTCTCTCTCTTTGAGGCTCTGTTGAAGAGCCTCACCTTTTATATCAGTTTTCCTCATCGTGTTCTGTTTTATCAATAGCCATGTTTACATGATCTTCCAGAGATTGATACCCTTTAGCCCACATAATACAGGAGGTTTTTTCTCATGTATGGTAGTTTTCATCATAGAATTCAAAACCTGTATTGCCCCTGGTAATGGGATAATCAGGCAGATCCCCACAATAGCAATGAATTCTCCCATCATGATTTTTAAATCACCTAAAGTTGAAAACCGTCTTCCAAACATTTCTCCAGGATTTCATCCTTTCCAGGTCTGGACTGGTACATGGGCTAACTCCTGCATCGTTTTAGTGATTTCTTCTATCACCCATCCATGATCATCTATCTGAAGTCAGCAGTTGGTCAAAGTGAACTTCCCACAGACTCCTCCTTCTTTACCTTGTAGGTAATCTAGTGCCAATCTATTTTGATATACTATATCTTTCTTTTTTTCTTTTCTTTTTTTTTTTTTTTTTCTTTGCAGTACTGGGGATCAAACTCACAACCTCACGCCTGCCAGACAGGCACTTAAGCCACTGAGCCAAACTCCCGGCCCTAGCTTTTTGAGACAGGGTCACACTATGCAGTTCAGGCCGGCCTTGTGCTTGCATTGTAGCCCAAGCTGGCCTCAAACTCACAGTGCTCCTCCTACCTCAGCCTCCTGTGTGCTGGGATTAAAGGTGTGTGCCACCACGCCTGGCTCAATATACTGTATCTTGATTTTTTTCCCCTTCCGTTGTCTTTATTTTTTTAATCAGGTTTTTTTTTTTTTTTTTTTTTTTTTTTTTTTTTTTTTTTTTTTTTTTTTTTTTTACTGGAAATCTAACTCAAGACCTTGCGCTTGCCAGGCAGACACTTATGCCGCTGAGCTATATCCCCAGCCCTTTTTAATCAGATTTTATTGGTATGTTTTAGGCATACATAATGATCGCATTCATCATAGAGGATTTGTACCTGGACATAATGTAATTTGACTCTTTTTTTCCCACTCCCCTACCCTCCCTTCAATCCCTCCTGCCCTCCCCATTTACAGAAACATTGTTTCCATTTTTTCTTCTTTTCTCACTTTTTTATCTTCCCCTTCTTTCCTTTCCCCCTTCCCCTCATGTGTCCCCCTCCCCATTTGTACTTTGTTTTTTTGGGGGTTTTTTTTGTTTTGTTTTGTTTTTTTGCGGCACCAGGGATTGAACTCACAACCTCGCACCTGCCAGGGCAGGTGCTTAAGCCACTGAGCCAAACTCCTGGCCCTGGTTTTTTTGAGGCAGGGTCGCACTATGTAGCTCAGGCTGGTCTTGCACTCCCGTTGTAGCCCAAGCCGGCTTCGAACTCACAACGCTCCGCCTACCTCAGCCTCCCAAGTGCTGGGATTAAAGGCGTGCGCCACCACACCTGGCTCCCATTTGTACTTTGAATTTTTGTCTTGGTTAGCTAAGAGATTCAGTCCACAAGCAGTTTTATTAGTTATGATTTTTAGTACATCTTATAGTCTAATTATTCTATTTAGCATATAAATGAGAGTTCCATATCCCCACATCCCATCCTCAGCCCAAGTGGCCAGCCCGTAGTATAGGATTATTTTGTCTGGTGCTCATTCATCATCTTTCGAATTACCTATGATTATATTTCTTTTCTCATGGGAGTGACTTTGTATAAGGCAGCCCAACAATTTCCCTTGGCGTAAGAGCAGGAGGAAGAAGGATGGTTTGACAGTTCCCAAGATGTACTTCTCTACCCAATTTGTTGGGAGTTGAGTGTGAGCTGGATTCTCACATATCCAATATAACCCTTGGGAGCTGACCAATGGATGGGGACAGTTATGTTTTCCCATCCCAGGTTTAGGTCCAAGAACTGGGCTAAAGGGTTCACTTTAGTTTTACTTTCTCATCATCCTGTATTCCCTTTTTGTTGTTGTTATTGTTGTTTTGTTTTCTTCTGTTCCAAATTCATTTTATTTTAAGGATAAAAAGAAAGAAAAAATGAGAAAAAAAATTACAACAAAATTTCAAAACACGTCAATCAGGGTACATGCATTGCACATTGCACATTGTCATCCCCCAGTCATTCACCCAGAGCACAAGACATCTACATTCAATTGTCTAAACAATACCAGCACAAATCTTTCTCTTCAGTAAACTCAGAGAAATCAGTAGTATAACTATCTTAATAATTATATATATACATAAACATATACATGTTTTTTCTTTCAGCTTGTCACACTAATGAAACAAACAATACAGTGTTCATGCATGTGTGTCTTATTTATTTCACTAATGAGTATTTCTTTTTTTTTTTTTTTTTGGTACCAAGGATCAAACTCACAACCTTGTGCCTGCCAGGCAGGTACTTAGGCCACTGAGCTAAATCCCCAGCCCTACTTTTTGAGACAGGGTCTCACTATGCAGTTCAGGCTGGCCTTGAACTCACTTTGTAGCCCAGGCTGGTCTTGAACTCACAATGATCCTCCTGCCTCAGCCTCCCGAGTGCTGGGATTAAAGGCATGTGCCACCACGCCCGGCTACTATTAATGAGTATGTTCTCAAGGTGCATCCATTTACCTATAAAAGTCTCAAGTTTATCCTTCTTTATGACTGAGTAGTTCTCCATTGTATAAAAATACCACATCTTTTTTATCCATTCCTCAGTTGGTGGGCATTTAAATTGTTTCCAAGATCTGGCTATTATAAACTGTGCTGCTATAAACATGGTTGCACATGTATCACTGTGGTATGATGTTTTTAATTCTTTGGGGAGGATACACAGAAGGGGAATAGCTGGGTTGAATGGAATCTCCAATCCTAGGTTTTTGAGGAATCTTCACTGATTTTCACAGTGGTTGTAGCAGTCTGCATTCCCACCAACATTGTGAAAGGGTTCCTTTTTTCGCACAGCCCCTCTAGCATTTGTTACTGCTTGATTTCTTGATAATAGCCATTCTTTCTGGGGTGAGGTAGAATCTCAGTGTTGTTTTAATTTGCATCTTTCAAATGACCAGTGATGTTGAACATTTTTTCACATACTTATTTGCTGTTTGTATTTCTTCATCTGAGAAGTGTGTATTCATCTCAGATGCCCATTTTTAGATTGGATCTTTAAATCTGGGAGGACTGATTTTTTGGAGTTCTTTATTTGTTCTCGAGTGTAATCCTTTTTCTGAGGGACAGCTGGCAAACATTTTCTCCCACGTTGTGGGTTGTCTCTTCACTCTGTTGGTGGTTTCTCCTGCTGTGCAAAATCTTTTCAATACGGTGAGATTCCAGTTGTTGATTCTTTGTGATAGTTCCTGTGCAGTCTGGGTTTTGTTCATAAAGCCTTTACCTATACCAATGTCTTCAAGAGTTTTACGTACTCTATCTTCCAGCAGATTTAATGTTTCTGTTTTAATATTAAGATCTTTGATCCATTCTGATTTTAGATTACTACATGGTGAAAGATATGGGTCCAGTTTTAATCTTTGGCATGTGCAGAGCCAGTTTTTCCAGCAGCATTTATTAAAGAGGCAATCTTTCTTTCAGTGTATGTGTTTGGCACCTTTGTCAAATATAAGGTGGCTTAGTGTGTCTTCACTTGTTTCTGTATCTTCTAATCTGTTCCAGTTATCTTCAGGTCTGGTTTTTTTGCCAGTACCACACTTTTTTTTAAAAAACATAGTAGCTTTATAGTATAATTGCAAGTCAGGGATTTTGATGCCCCCGTCTTGTCTTTGTTGTCCAGGATTGCCTGTGCTATTCTAGGTCTCTTCTGGTTCCAGATGAATTTTCAGATTGTTTTCTCTAATTCTGTGAGATATGCTATTGGAATTTTGATTGGGGTTGCATTGAATCTGTATAACAGTTTTGGAAGTATGGCCATTTTCACTGTACTGGTTTTTCTTACCCAAGAGCAAAGGATATCTCTCCATTTTCTAATATCCTCTTCAATCTCCTTTTTCAGAGTACTGTAGTTTTCAATATAGCAGTCTTTTACATTCTTTGTTGATTGATTCCTAGGTATTTCATTTTTTTGGATGTTATTGTAAAAGGTATTGTTTCCCTGATTTCTCTCTCAGTGAGTTTGTTATTCGTGTACCAGAAGGCTATTGAGCCAGGGATTTAGGTCAGTGGCATAAGCACCTGCCTGGCAGGCACAAGATTGTGAATTCGATCCCTGGTATCAAAAAAAAAAAAAAAAAAAAAAAAAAAAAAAAAAAAAAAAAAAAAAAAAAAAAAAAAAAAAAAAAAAAAAAAAAAAAAAAGAAGAAGAAGAAGAAGAAGAAGACGACTATTGATTTTTGAGTGTTGACTTTGTAACCAACTACATTACTGAATTTGCTAATTAAATCTAGAAGTCTTTTGGTAGAGTTTTGGGGGTCTTCTATGTAGAATATCATGTTATCTGCAAATAAGGATAGTTTAACTTCCTTTCCTATCTTTATTCCTTTTATTTCTTTCTCTTGTCTAATAGTTCCAGCTAAAGTTTCCAGCACTATGTTGAATAAGAGTGGAGATGGTGGACATTCTTGTCTTGTTCCTGATTTTAGAGTGAAAGCTTTCAGTTTTTGTCCATTTGATGTTGGCTGTTGGTTTGTCGTAGATGACTTTTATTGGATTTAGATAAAGACCATCTATTCCAATTTTCAGTAGGATTTTTATCATGAGTGGGTGCTGGACTTTGTCGAAAGCTTTTCCTGCATCCATTGAGATGATCATATGATTTTTGTCCTTGGCTCTGTTAATATGATATATTACATTTATGGATTTACATATGTTGAATCATCCCTGCATCCCTGGTGTGAATCCCACTTGATCATGGTATACAGTCTTCTTGATGATTTGAGGATTTTTGCATCCATGTTCATTAGGGAGATTGGCCTGTAATTCTCTTTCTTAGTTGGGCTCTTCCCTGGTTTTGGAATCAGAGTAATGCTTGCTTCCAGGAATGAATTTGGGAGTGTTGCTTCCCTTTCAATTTCATTAAAGAGTTTGAGAAGTAGTGGTTTTGGGTCTTCACTAAATTTCTTGTAGATTCAGCCGTGAATCTGTCAGGGCCTGGGCTTTACTTTGTTGGTAGGTTTTTAATACATCTTCGATTCCATTTATTGATATTGGATTATTTAAGATTTTTGTATCTTCTTGATTCAGCCTTGGTAATTCATATGTATCTAGGAATTTACCCATTTCTGCTGTATTTTCCATCTTATTAGAATACAAGTTTTCAAAGTAGGTATAGATGGTTTTCTGGGTTTCTGCAGGGTTGTCGTGATTTCACCCTTTTCATTCCTAATTGCATGGATTTGAATGGATTTGAGTCTTTTCTTTCCTTTTTTTTTTTTTTTTTTTTTTAAATCAGTACCAGGGATGGAACTCATAACTTCGCGCCTGCCAGGCAGGTGCTTAAGCCACTGAGCCAAACTCCCGGCCCTAGTTTTTTTTGAGGCAGGGTTGTACTATGTAATTCAGGCCGGCCTTGCTCACATTGTAGCCCAAGCCGGCCTTGAACTCAAACGTTCTGCCTACCTCAGCCTCCCGAGTGCTGGGATTAAAAGCGTGTGCCGCCACGTCTGGCTTTTTCTTTCCTTTTTTTGATAAGTTAGGCTAAGGGTTTGTCAATTTTATTTAATCTTTCAAAGAACCAACTCTTTGATTCATTGATTCTTTGTATTGTTTTTTTTAGTCTCCAGTGTGTTAATTTCTGCTCTGATCTTTATAATTTCCTCCCTTGTGCAAGCTTTTGCTTTAACCTGCTCTTCTTTATCTAGACATTTGAGGTTCAACATTAAATTGTTATATGAATTTGCTTTGTTTTCCTGATATAAGTATTTACTGCTATGAATTTCTCTCTTAAAACTGCTTCCATTGTGTGCCACAAGTTCTGGTATGTTATATTGTCATTATCATTCAACCATAAAAACTAATTTCTTGGGCCAGGAGTTTGGCTCCGTGGCTTAAGTGCCTGCCTGGCAGGCGCAAGGTTGTGAGTTTGATCCCCCGTACCGCAAAAAACAAAACAACAGCAAAAAACTAACTTCTTCTTTAAGTATAAATCTGTGACCCATTGGTTGTTTGGTAGGGTTCTATTTAATTTCCATGTGTTTATGAAGTTCTTGTGGTTTCCCTTGGCATGGATTTCCAATTTCATTGCACTTTGGTTTGATAATATGCATGAGATAATTTTAATCCCTTTGCATTTACTTAAGCATGACCTATGGGCTAATATATGGTCTGTTTTAGAGAACGTCCCATGTGCAGCTGAGAAGAATGTGTATTCTGATGTTGTAGGGTGGAACACTCTAAAAACATCTACTAAGTCCATTTGTTCAAAAGTTTGATTTAGTACTAATGTTTCATTATTGATTTTTTGTCTAGTTGATCTGTCTTTTTGTGACAGTGGGGTATCTCAAAACAATTGTATTAGTTGGGTGTGGTGGCGTACGCCTTTAATCCCAGCACTCAGGAGGCTGACGTAGGAGGAGCACTGTGAGTTTGAGGCCAGCTTGGGCTACAATGCTAGTGCAAGGCCGGCCTAAGCTACATAATGCGACCCTGTCTCAAAAAACCAGGACCAGGAGTTTGACTTAGTGGCTTAAGCTCCTGTCTGGCTGGCACGAGGTTGTGAGTTTGATCCCTGGTGCTGCAGAAATAAAATAAAATTTAAAACAATTGTATTAGGGCTTATTTGAGTTTTCATGTCCGTTAATAATTGTTTTATATAGTTGGGTGCACTGGTATTTGTTGCGTACATATTTATGATTGTTATCTCTTCCTCTTGGATTGTTCCCTTTACAAGAATGCAGTGACCTTCTTTATCTCTCTTAATCAGTCTTGGCTTGAAATTCACTTTATCTGCAAGTAGAATAGCTACCCCTGCTTTTTTCTGGTTTCCTTTTGACTTTCAGTCTATGAATTTTTTTAATTAAATGTGTTTCTTGTATGCAGAATATTGTTGGATCTTACTTCTTGATCCATTCTGCCAGTCTGTGTCTCTTGACAGGTAAATTGAGACCATCGACAGTGATGGTTATAACTGATATGTGTTGACTTATCCTTGTCATATTATTTTCCTGTTGTTGGCTCCCCCACTTTTTTCCCATCCCTTTAATGGTTTGCCTTCCCTAGTGGGTTGCTTCTGTTGGGGTTCGTAGAACTGTAGTTCTTATTATCTCATTCTAGAATGTCCTTCAAAACATTTTGGAGTCCTTGTTTGGTGGTCATAAATTTCCTCAGATGTTCTTTGTCATAGAAGTATCTTATTTCTCCATCAACTTTGAAAGATAGTTTTGTGGGATACATTAATCAGGGTTGAAAGTTGTTTTCCTTTTAGAACTTGGAGTACTTCACTCCAAGCTCTCCTTGACTTGAGAGTTTGTGCAGAGAAGTCAGCTATAATTCTGGTGGGCTTTCCTATATAGGTGATTTGTTTCTTTAACAGCTTTTAGGATTCTATTCTTGTGTTGAATTTCTGGAATCTTGACTATGATATGCCTGGCTGTAGATTTTTTTTTGAACATTGCTAATTGGAGTGCTATATACCACATTAATCTGTATGTCAAATTATTTTTCTCTACCAGGAAAGTTTTCTGTCATGATGTCTGTGAATATTTTTAATGTCATTTGTGGTATCTCCTGCTTGTTCATTGACTCCAATTAATTTTAAGTTATTCTTCTTGTTCTCATCTAGCAGCTGCTACATTGATTTCTCATGGTCCCTTGCTATTTTTGAGAAATCTTTCTTTTCCTGGTCGCTAACTGCAAGCCTGTCTTCAGTATCTGAGGTCCTGTCCTTATCGTGCCCTAATCCACTTTAAACATTTTCAATGGAGTTCTTTTTTTCCTGGATATATGCTTGAATCTGCTTTATGGATTCCATTTATTTCTTATGCTGTGCTTCCATAACTTGCTTAAGCGCATCAATTTTTTTGTCTGTGTCTGCTGTAATATCACTAAGCATGGTGTGTATTTTGGTAATCTGTAGTTATCTGAGAAATTATTTCTGATTTCATTTTTTCCAGAGCCTCATTCAATTGCTTTGTTGTTTCTACTTCAGAGAGACCTGGTGGGGGGGCTCTCAGATTGTCCCTCCTCATTGCCTCCTGGGTTTGCCTTTAGGGAACTGGATATCTGGGTTTGGATCTTGTTTAAGTGTCTTCTCATTTCTTTTCTTTTTTTAGTTTAATTCCTGGCATCATGCTTGTACGTTGCCTATGGTGGGTTGCTTTATTGGTAATAGTTAGGACCCTTAGGGGATGATTAGTTTTTGGGTTTTGAGTCTGTTACAAGATCTTACCTCTTCAGTTTGTTGGAGATGAGAAGTTGTTGCTTGTTTGACCTAGTCCCTGGTTCTTTGGCACTGTGCCACCATATTTTCTGTGACCCTTAGTTAATCTCAGTCATGAATTATCAGGACCAACAGCTGTCTAGAACAATTACATCAATTTTGCCTATAGTGGTACCAATAGCATCAAACATAGCCTAGAAAACAACAAACGGAAGCCAGGTGTGGTGGCGCACGTCTTTAATCCCAGCACTCGGGAGGCTGAGGTAGGTAGTGTGTTGTGAGTTCGAGGCTGGTTTGGGCTACAGCGTGAGTGCAAGGCCGGCCTGAGCTACATAGTGCAACCCTGCCTCAAAAAACTAGGGCTGGGAGTTTGGCTCAGCGGCTTAAGCAACTGCCTGATAGGTGCGAGGTTGTGAGTTCAATTCCTGGTGCCCCCTCCAAAAACATAAATAAAAACAAAAAAGAAAACAACAAACTGAGCTAACCCTTAATTTGCAACTTTTAAGTGTATGAACTATATTTGTGATTATATAACAAATTGTAAAACAAACTAGATAGTTATATGCAATATATAAGTCTGTAATGTGTTAATTTTGCCCTCAGGGTTAAAATTTAAAATGGACTAAGGAGAAAATAGAGAGGTGGAAGAAGAGAAAGAGATTATAAGTAAGGTTGGAGGACAAAGGGGGATCACACCAATTTTGGGAAACTAAATACAGAAGACTGAAGGAAAGGAGAGATGGAAGAGATAAAAGGAAGAACAGAACAGAACCACACCCACAAAGAGGTTAGGAACCACTTTCACACTCATAAAAAAACAAGGAGACAGAGAATGAAAACAAACAAACAAAAAAAGAAAGAAAGAGAGAGAAAGTAAAGAAAGAAAAAAAGAAAAGAAAAGAAAAGAAGGACAAATAGTCCACTTCCAGAATTCTCTCTGGTTTCACTACTAAACAACCTGTGGAGACAGAGTCCCAAATCGTGCCACTCTATCCCAGCAAGCCAGCAGTTGCTTAATGGTGGAGTAGTGAATAATATCAATAGGCCTGTCCTGAAACTGGATTCATTGGGCTTGCCACAGTCCAAGAAATTTTCCCAGGTCTGCACCTGGCTAGAAGCTGCTAGAGAAAGCCAGTAGCGGTTCTGGGTTCTGGGCTCAGCTGGCCTGTCTTCAAAATGGCTCCTGAACAATCAGTGTCTCCCTGCTGGAGGACTGAGTCCTCTGCACTCACTGCCAGCCAGTGCAGTTCTCCACATCTGCTGCTCACCTCCACTGCCACATCTCTCTGCAGAGGCATCCAAGGTTGCCAACCATCACCGTCACCTTTGATTATGTGTTCCCAGGTTCAAACAGCTCCTCTCACACAGTGAGTCCATCTCAGGGAGAAGGCGCCACCAGCTACCACCTTCCTCATTGAAGATTTTCTTTTTACTCTTTCTGTGGGCTTCAATTCGCACTTCAGATTCTTCCTGGGTCTAGGGGATCCACTTCCTTCCTTCTTGTCTTCCTCACAGTGCTATATTCCAGAATCTGGATGGTGACTCTCAGAGAAGCTATTTTCTCTGCTGCTTACTACTCTGCCATCTTCCCGGAAGTCCTGTATTCCTTTTTGTCTCGTTATAAAATCTCTGTCCCAAACAACTCAGTTCTCCCATAGGAAGAACTGGAATTTTCTTTCTTTTTGGGTGAGGCATTATCTCCCAATGATACTGGTCTTTAGGATCCACAAGTTAGCTCACTGTGTAGACAGCTGCATGGCCCTGCTCTTACCATTTTTTTCCTAATTGAAGGGCTTCATGGTTGGCCGGGTCCCATTTGCTGGCTTTCCAGAGCTGTTGGTCTCTTACCAAGGTTTCCCCACACATAGCATGAAGTGATATTTAGGGAGCGTGCTGTGTTCTCTGCTAGTCCCATGAAGAGGTCTCATGTCACAGAGGGGATTTGCAGCAGGGGATGGATCATTTTCTCATAAAAGGAATGGAAAACTTAGAAACTGGAGGTGATCAAGGCATAAGTACACCTCTTGATAACTACCATCCCTGGATCACGACACAATTTGGAGCCTAAAATCTCTGTCTTCTTCCCATTCTGGGTCCTGGGCATCTAGAATATTAAGAGTAACTGGATTTCATGTCCCCAGGGTGCAGATGGCTGGAGTATTTCATCTTTTTAGGGGGAAGGCTGTTTGCCAGGTGGCCTGTTCAATACATGACCAGTATGCATAGCCAAACTCATCTATGTCACTCCACCAAAACCCTCCTCAGGGACACATTTTTCTTTATAGCTGTATAGTCTATTTCCCATCCTAGGCCTCCATATCCTACAAAGGGAAACTTGGTTGTCTTCTCTGGTATTGCCTCAGCAGCAGAATTAATGATCATGCAAGGATCAAAATATAAGGTTGCTAGATGTCCAGCCTTTTCCCTTATAGTTGTTTATCAAGGTTTCAAGTCATTTTTCCCTTGTTCTTCAAACTATTCCCCTACTAGACACAGCCTAAATTCAAACTCGCATGTAGTTCCCATTTCTGGATTGAAGCAGAGAGGTGGGGTACCATCCTTAGGCTTACAGATCTTGCAAACAAGTTATGGGCACAGGTCCCAATAATCTCTCTAACACAGTGATAGTAAGTGTGAAAGAGCAGAACAGTCCTGATAGAGTTCCCTGTTTGAGTGACATGCAGGCAGGGCTCACAATTATTGGTTGTCTCTATGGGTGCTGCCTTCTCATATATGGTTTTTGACATGTGAAAGATGAGGATCCCTAGTACAGACAGCTGATACCATCAAAACACACCACTCACTAGCCGGGCGTGGTGGCGCACCCCTTTAATCCCAGCACTTGGGAGGCTGAGGTAGGAGGAGCGTTGTGAATTTGAGGCCGGCTTGGGCTAGGCCCGTCTGAGCTACATAGTACAACCCTGCCTCAAAAAACTAGGACTGGGAGTTTGGCTCAATGGCTTAAGCCCCTGTCTGGCAGGCACAAAGTTGTGAGTTCAATCCACAGTGCCGCAAAGAGGGAAAAAAAAAAAAAAAAGGAATACCACTCACTAAAGGAAAATGAGAACTAACTGATTCCTTTACTCACATTTTCTATAGGCTTGGGCAGTTTCAGCAAGGGCTATGGCGAAAGCAAGGTTAGAGACCCAAGTGCAGTTAGAAACCAGGGGTGAGCCGGGTGTGGCGGTGCACGCCTTTAATCCCAGCCTTTAATCCCTGCACTGGGAGGCTGAGATAGGTGTGTTCGAGGCCGGCTTGGGCTACAACATGAGCACAAGGCCAGCCTGAGCTACACAGTGCGACCCTGCCTCAAAAAACTTAAGCAAGCCGGGCGGGCGTGGTGGCACATGCCTTTAATCCCAGCACTCGGGAGGCTGAGGTAGGAGGAGCGTTGTGAGTTCAAGGCCGGCTTGGGCTACAACTAGAGCGCAAGGCTGGCCTGAGCTACATAGTGCGACCCTGTCTCAGGAAAAAAAAAAAAAAAAAAAAAAAAACCAGGGCTGAGAGTTTGGCTCAGTGGCTTAAGCGCCTGCCCTGAGGTTGTGAGTTCAATCCCTGGTGCCATAAAATAAAATAAAATAAAATAAAATAAAATAAAATAAAATAGACACAATAGGCAATATCCTTGGGAGGTAACAGCATGTCCTTTATGCAGCAGGATGGTGAGCTGCTGAGTTACTTAGTTAAGCTTCTAGACTTCTCAAGTTGACACAATATGTCAACCCTAATAATCCATGGCTTGTCAACTTGGCAACCAGACACATTTCTTTAAATCAGTCTCCAGATACAAATATATGTTTATTCTTATCATTTTACAACTTGGAACATTATAACACAAGTTTAATAATCCTTAAGAACCAGCATTAAGTCTATCAACATTGTATTACATTAAAATCATAACATTTTGCCCCTGGCCCCCCAAAGACTCGTGCACATCCCTTTATGTAAAAGGCATTTAGTCCATCTCTAAAAGTTGCCAAAGTCCTAACAGTTTTAGCATTACTAAAAAGTCCAAGTTCCAACTCTCCTCTGAGATTTAAAGCAAACTCTTAATACAGCCCCTATACAAATGAAAACAAAGTTAAACACTTTCAACATTCAATGGCACAAGATAAACATTTTCATTCTAAAAGTTACAAACAGGAGGGTACAAAGGATTAGGACTAAAGCAAGTCCAAAATCCAGCAGGGCAAATATTAAGTCCTGTAGTTACAAGTGCAGCATCTCAAGCAATCTGTGGCAAATTGTGAGCTCCAAAGGGTTTGTGTGACTTTATCCCTGCAACACTTCTGGTGTTTGTAGCTCCCACAGCTTCTCTCTCAGGCCTGCTTTGTTCTCTCCTTACATGTTTCCTTAAATAATTCACATTCCTGGTTTTTCCAAACTTCTGGGGTCCCCACTGCATCTTTGGCTTCACACTCTCAGCTTTACATACTGCCCTTTCAGGGACACACTGCCTGGTCTCTCAGGTGTTCTGAAACCAAGGCGGAAGCCTTTTTAACCTCATAACTCTTGTATTTTGCATGCATCCAAAACCAGCACCATGTGGATGATGCCAAGGTCTGCTGCCACTTGGAGCAGTAGCCAGACTTTCCTGTCTTTTGACGGTAGGGATCAAGCACCTGGATTGCTGGGTACTCTGAATCAAATCCTGAGGAACAGATTTTCTATGCTGTTGCCATTCTGGAACATGGTGCAGTTGCCGCCATTCTGGAATGTGGTGCCCTGCAGCTTTCTTCTCAAACCAAAGTCACTTTTGCAGTTTTGTGGACTTGCTGCTTTTTTTTTCTTTTTTCTTTTTTTGGTACCAGGGATCAAACTCACAACAAAAGCAAAAGGGATTGGGGAGAGCAAGCCTCTTTTTCTCCTTTATATTGTAAGCAGACTAAGCCCCGTGGGTGGGTGTAGCACTCACACCATCTTAGTGACCTCCTCTTGCACAGGCTGAGGACATTTACAAAGTAAAGACCCTGGCTCCCGGCTGAGTTACTTAGTGACCTGTTCAAATTGACACTGTGGACAATATCCTATAATGGAGAGCTGCTGAGTTACTTAGATAAGCTTCTAGACTTCTCAAGTTGACGTGATTCCATAACAGGAATCTCTCTAATGTCCAAGGATGCTATCTTTTGGGAGTCTCAGTTCAGCAAGTTGGTTTAGTAGGGAAGATTTCCCCCTTACTCTTACTGGGTGAGTCAGCCCTTTTAGGATGGGAGGAGACCTAATGTACGAAATCTCAGAAAGGGAACAGCCTGTGTTCTTATCAGGGGTGCAAGGAGCCCAGTGGGCAAGGCTCAAACCCAGATGAGTCCTGCTCCTCAGTAAAGTTTTCCTAGCCTTGTCTTAGGGTTGTATTCATTCTCCCTACTTTTCCTGAGCTCTGGGACCAATAGACCACATGAAGTTTCCAATTAATTCCCAATAATCATCCACCCCTTGGACCACCAATGCCATGAAGGTGGGTCCATTGTCAGATCCCATGTTCAAAGGGACACCATAGTGGGGAATGATCTCTTGTACCAGCAATCATGTCACTTCTTGGGCCTTTTCAATCTGGCAAGGAAAACTTCTACCCATTTGGAACAGGTGCAAACCAAGACCAAGTGAAAATTTCCACATTTAGATAGTTCAGTGAAATAAACTTGAATATCTTCAAGTGGTGCTGACTTCACCTTTTGAACTCCTGCTGGGGTCCCTGGGCCAACTTTGAAGGTTGTGCTGGGTACAAGTGACACAGAATTGAACAATCTGTTTAGTCAAGGCAGTCATCCAGGGGATGTAGAAATACCAGCTGAGGCAAATTGCTAGTTTGTCTCTCCCTGTGTGGGCAGTCTCATGAGCCATCTGTACCAGCTGGGCCCCAGGCAGGCATCACCACTTGACCATCCAGCAGCCTATACCATCAGCCTGGTTCCTTTGTTTTTCTCATCTGGATCCCAGGGAACTGCAACAAGCAGTACAGTGTCTGCTCACACTGGTGACTTAGACTTAACTGTCAGCCTTGTCATTCCCCAATTACTCTTTAGTTTTCCCTTTCTGGTGCTCTTTGGAATGGACAACAGCGACTTCCTTGGGAGCCCAAACTGCCTCTAAGAGTGGAAGACTATCTTGAGGGTATTTTGTTTCTTTCCCCCTTGCTGTGAGCAGGCCTCTTTCTCTATATAGAGCCCAGTGCACATGTAGAGTTAGAAAGCATACTTCAAGCTAGTGTAGATATTAGTCTTTTCTCTTTTCCTAACTTCAGCACTTTGGTTAGGGGGATTAATTCTGCCCTCTGTGCCAAGGTTCCCTGTGGTAATAGTCAAGATTCTACAACCTCCATTAAGGTGACAACTGCACAGCCAGCCTGCCTCTTCATCTCTGTGACTGCTTCCATCTACAAAAAACTCTAAATCAGGTTGCTTAAGGGACTGGTTGAGTAAATCCTACTGGCTGGAGCAGACCTGTTCCACAGAACTCCTTACAGTCATGTTGGGATCCTTCATGATGGGGGAGAAGGGTGGCTGGGTTCAAGTTGTTGGAAACTTCCACTTGGATGCGAGATTCCCACTCAACAAATTCTGATATTGGGTCAGCTTCAAATTGGTGAGCTAGTGGTAGCCTTTAGCATTCATAAGAGTGAACACTGTGTGTGGAACTCACACTCACAAATCCTGGCCTAGAGTTAGCTTGTGGGCCTCCTTGGTTGGCAAGACAGTTGCAGCGAAAGCCCTCAAGCAAGAAGGCCAACCCTGTATTACCCCATCCAGCTGTTTTAACAAGTACGCCATTGGCCTTTCCCAGGAACCGAAGGTCTGTGCTAGCACCCCAGCAGCCATCTTTTTTCCATTTAGTCACACAGAGGATGCAAGGCTTGCTTAGGTGAGGGAGGCCTAGTGCCAGTGCCTCTTGAAGCTTCTCCTTTAGGGCCTTGAAGGTGGGTCACTATTCTTTTTCCTGATTCACAGTTCCTTTTCCCCTCTTTTAACTTCATAGAGGGGTTTTTGCCAAAATAGCATAGCTGGGGAGCCATATTCTGCAGAAGCCTGAGGTTCTCAAGAACTCCCATAATTGTTTCTGTTTTTGTCTTTATCTTTTTGACACAGTTTCACTATGCAATTCAGGCTGGCCTCGAACTCACAGCGATCCTCTTGCCTCAGCCTCAGGCATGTTTTGTATAACTGCCTCCCAGGCTGCCCCCAAACTCCTCTCCTTTGCCTAGATGAAATCCCAGATACTTGACCTCTGTGCAGAACTAGTATGTCTTTTTTCAGGACACCTTGTGTCCCTTCTGGCACAGATGCCAGAGAAGCTCCTCTGTGCATGTCTTTTTTTTTTTTTTTTTTTTTTTTTTTTTTTTTTTTTTTTGCGGCACCAGGGATCAAACTCACAACCTCACGCCTGCGAGACAGGCGCTTAAGCCACTGAGCCAAACTCCCAACCCTAGTTTTTTGAGGCAGAGTCGCACTATGTAGCTGAGGCCAGTCTTGCACTCGCGTTGTAGCCCAAGCCGGCCTCGAACTCACAACACTCCTCCTACCTCATCCTCCCGAGTGCTGGGATCAAAGGCGTGCACCACCACGCCTGGCCTCTGTGCCTTTCTTGCATCCTTCTTAGGTTTTATGTCCTACAGGAAGCCATCAACATACTGCAACAAAATGCATCCCAGAGTCTGTGCAGGAAATGAGTGGAAATCTCATGCTGCTGGGGATTTAGCTCAGTGACTTAAGTGCCTGCCTGGCAGGCACAAGGTTGTGAGTTCATTCCCCAGTACAAAAAAAAAAAAAAAAAAAGATTCCTAAAAAGACTAGGAAATCTCATGCTGGGGCGGGAGTTTGGCTCAGTGACTTAAGCACCTGTCTGATAGGTGCGAGGTTGTGAGTTCAATCCCCGGTGCCACAAAAAAAATAAAATAAAATAAAAAATAAAAAAAAGAAAGAAAGAAAAAGAAAAGAAATCTCATGCTAAGGCCTCCCCCAAAATAGTCAAGCAGTTCCATTTTTTTTTCCTTCGGCACCAGGGATCAAACTCACAACCTCGCACCTGTCAGACAGGTGCTTAAGCCACTGAGCCAAACTCCCAGCCCTAGTTTTTTTGAGGCAGAGTCACACTAAGTAGCTCAGGCTGGCCTTGCGCTCACGTTGTAGCCCAAGCCGGCCTCAAACTCACAACGCTCCTCCTAGGTCAGCCTCCTGAGTGCAGGGATTAAAGGCGTGCACCACCACACCCGGCCTGGTCAAGGAGTTCTTAAAACCATGTGGCAGCCAAGTCCAGGTGAGTTGGCCGTGTTGTCCAGTACTGGCTGATCTCCACTGGAAAGCAAAGATCGACTGGCTCTCAGGGATCAGGCATATGCAGAAGAAAGCATCTTTCAAATCTAGGCAGGTAAACCACTCTACTGAAGCTGGCAATAGTCCTAGTAGTGTAAGGATTTGGAATGGTGGAGTGCAGGATCACTGTGGCCTCACTGATTACTAGAAATCTTGGACAGGGAGATAGCCCATGAAGTCTTCCTGACTGGAAGAAGAGACATGTTCCAGGCTGACTGGGAGGAAACAAAGATCCTATAGGTTTGTCGTCTAAGTGAGGCTGAATTCCCCGTCTGGGCTTCCAGAGGGGTTGGGTACTGATGCTGAGCAACCAGCGTGGCATCCAGCTTGAGTTCTGCCTTGATTGGGGACTGACCTATGGCCAGGCCAGGTGGGTTGTCTTCTGCCCAGGCTTGGGACCATTGTCTAAGCAAGTCCCTGTCTCCCTCAGGGACCTTCCAGACTGGCCTGTCTTGAAGTCTCCATTCCTCCTCCCGAGGGACAGAGTCAAGATCAGCCTCAGAACTGGCAATTCAAAATTTATTTCTCTATTCCTTAAGTCATTTTTTGCCCTGAATTTAGCCAAGAAATCTCTCCCTAAGAGGGGAAGTGGTCAATCTGGCATGTTCAGGAACTGATGTATTCCTTTGTAACCTTCTATCTTACAAACCCACAGGTGGCAAAAAGCTGTGGCTTTAGATATCCCTGTAGCCCCTTTGATATCAACAGTCCATTGACCTATGGGCTCCTAGGAGACGTCACAACAAAATAGTTCACTCCTGTATCTATCAGGAATTTTATTGACTTGTCCCCCACCTTCTTGTAGACCATGGGCTCTGTGGGGATCAGGAACCCAATCCCTCTCAGTCTTTAAAGAGAATTCTCTTCTACTGTGAAACTTAAGCTGGTCACCCCTGAGTCCTCTGCTCACTCAACATTTTTTCTTTAGTTTTGGGCACTCACACTTGCAATGGCCTTTTTCCTTGCAATGGGTGCATTGATCCTTCTCCAGGGGTGGATGTGGCTTGCAGGTGTGGCTCCCTTTCCTCTTTTGATTTCCTCTATGTATATATGAATTTTCTGACAATCTGCCTACCAGAGCTGCAGCAATGAGATTGGCCTTTTGCTTTATCTGTCATTCATCCTCTTTGCATTCTTCCATATCTCAGTTGACAAATACCTTGTTGGTGACTTCCAGAAGTTGGGCTGTATTCATTCCTGCAAAGCCTTCCAGCTTCTGGAGCTTTCGGAAGATGTCCCCAGCACGCTGGCTCACAAAGGCTGTGTTAATCATCCTCTGGTTCTCAGGGGCCTCTGAGTCAGAGGGTATGTAGAAACAGTATGCTTCACACAGTCATTCTAGGAGTGTGCTCAGACTCTCATCTGGTCTCAGGAAGGTCTCTCCTACCTTGGCAATATGGTCACTTTCTGGTCTCCACATCTCAGTCCTTGTAACAGGGCAGTGTGGTAATCTATCAGCTGTTTCATTTGTTTGAGGATGTTGGGGTCCCAGTCTGGGTCCTCTGCAGGGAGCTACTGTCTAACACAAGTACTTGGATAAAGGGTGCCTGTGGGGGCATTTTCTTCCAGCCACTTAGTAGCAGCACCCAGAATTTGCTGGTGCTCCTTGCTGCTGCTCCTCGCTGCTAAAGAAAGTAATCAGAAGCTGGTGGCAGTCAGGCCAAGTGGGGTTATGAGTCTGGAAGATGGACTGGAGCCAGACAATGAGTGCTGTGGCCTCTTGGTGTATGAGGGAGTGTGGCGTTTCCAATTCAATAAGTCAGTGGTGATGAAAGGCTGATAAATGAAGGTAGATCACTCCGGGGCCCTGGAACCTCTGGATGGACCATTGGAGGTTCCCTTGATACTTCCTGGAGAGGGAGCTGGAGTCCCGACTCAGGGAAGCTACATCCAGAAGATATCACCATTGTGGCCAGTGATGCAGGCGAGCCTGGCAATGGGAATTTGGGGCCAAATCCCAAACCTGACTGGCTGTGTGGTGGAGTGGTGGCACAGGACAACCCAGAGGAGCATGGCAAGGGTGGACAGAGAGATCTTGGCACAGTCTGGCCAGATAGGTTCTGGTGTCGCAGTGGGGCAGCCTCAGGGCTAGATACTGGTGGTGCTGAAGGTCTCTGGCTCTGACCTCAGGCCAGTGTTCCCCAGGTATCAGGGGGTGGCTACACTAGAAGGGGGTCCTCTGAGTCACCTGAGAGAACAGGTGATGCTCCTTTTGAGGGCTATTTGGTTTTTTGGGCTTTTTTGCTTTTTTTTTTTCGGCACCGGGGATTGAACTCACAACCTCACACCTGCCAGGGCAGGTGCTTAAGTCGCTGAGCCAAACTCCCGGCCCTGGTTCTTTGAGGCAGGGTCACACTATGTAGCTCAGGCTGGCCTTGCACTCGCGTTGTAGCCCAAGCCTTGAACGCACAATGCTCCTCCTACCTCAGCCTCCCGAGTGCTGGGATTAAAGGCATGCGCCACCATGCCTGGCTCAGCTATTTGTTTTAGCGACTCAAAGTAGGAACCAAAATTCAGGAAAGATGCTTCCTCGACTAAGGTGGAGGGGGACAAATAACTAGCAGCACTCATGAATCCACATAGGGAAACCTATCTAGGTGTCTGGGATCAGCAACAACTTGCCAAATCTTCTGGACCACAGCCCTTTCCAGTGAGTGCTGGGCCAGCCACCCAACCTGAAAGAATGGCCTTTGAACATCACAAAGGGGTTAGTTTCCCAGGAGTATTTCTGTCCATAGTTCCCATTAAATCCTTTTTTAAAATTTTTTTTCATAACCTCTAACCCAGTGGCCTTGCTCTGACTCCCTCCCATGACTCCTGTCACCTACAGAGAAAGACAACAGAAAGACACCAATTGCTTTGTCCAGTCACCAGCCAGTCTCCTTGCAGAGATACCTCAGGTCCCTGTTAGCACTGGCAGGCTAGTAATCCTGACTATCTCAGAGCTGCCCTAAGCCATATGAAGATGGCCCTGGAACAGGGGCTCGGGACTCTACACCTTGCTTCAGTCCTGTGCACCCAAACCAGAGTTTGGAGTGCATTGTCTGTCTTGTTCACACACTTCCGTTCATATACATTCCATAAGACTCCCACATGCCAGTGGCAGCCTAAAGCGTTCCAGTGTCACTGCCCTTCTGGCAGCTAATTGGGGAACACAAGAGGAAAATCAGTCCTCTCTGGCAGCCCCTTCTGAGAGGTTTTCCTCCAAAGTGGAGATCCTGTTCCAGATTCCCTTCTAAATCAGGGCCCCTGTCCTTACTGTCATTCAGATGTCTGCCAAATGTCATCTGGTCCCCTCTGTGTGAGCCCTCCTTGGACAGCCAGCTGGGGCTCTTGGCTGGCAGTGCAGGGAGGCCTCCCACAGGACAGAAAATCTTCTGGGGTGTGCTCAGCAGGAGTTTGGCATCTGGCCAAGCTCCCTGCCCCTTTCGTCTGTCCGTCTGTCTGTTGGGAAGGTAATCGGCCACATGTGGTTGTGTCAGATCCCAATGCTTCCTGGTCAGAGAACCAAATGAAGCAAGAGACAAACAGGATCCCAAACAAAGCCACTTGGACATGGAGCAGGAGAAAGGGGGTCTTTAATTTGCCAGAGTCTCTGCAAGGGACTCACAGCTCCTGAGCTTCAAACAAAGCTTTGTCCCTACTTTATATTGTTTCTTCTCTACAGGGCAATTTTTCACTTGAAATTAGCACAAATCGAGGTTCCAGAAGCAGAGTAGTGATTAAGTAGGTGAACAGTGGTCAAGGGAGAAGGGAGAGCAGGGAGATCTGACCGAACTTTCTCTTATGCTCTGCTGACGTTATGCTTTAGATGCACCTGTACATACCCCAGGGTCATAACCACCAGCTTCCTCACAGAGCTGAACTGTACAGTTAACCCTCAGTTGCTCGGTTTCATCCAGAGGGTGGACTCCTCTCAATATGTGGCAAATAGAATTTATGCAACATGCCACCATTAATCTAAAAATAAAGTGTTCTAACACTTAGGGCTTCAGGCAAAGGCAGTATCAGTGGTACTGAAGAAAGACATGTTAGGGCCAGGAGTTTGGCTCAGTGGCTTAAGTGCCTGTCTGGAAGGTGCAAGGTTGTGACTTTGATCACCTGTGCCACAAAAAAAAAAAAAAAAAAAAAAAGACATTTTGAGGGGGGACTGTGGAGCCACTTTAACAAACAAAAATACTGAGACAGCTCTATGATCTTGAGAGACAACGTCAAGATTGTTTTATTAAGGCTATGTATATGAAGTTTAAGTATATCTCTATGGAGCACCTGAGAAAGTCAAACTAGTCTGGTATGGTGGCACATGCTGTAATGCCGGCACTAAGACTGCAAGGACATCTTGGGCTACATAGTGAATTTAAGGCCATCATGAACTAAATGGAAAGACTTTATTTCAAAAAACAAACAGCTGCACTGCACCAGGCATGGTGGCACATTCCTGTAATCACAGCACTCTAGAAGTTGAGGCAGAAAGATTGGTATGAGTTTTGGGGAGATTGGGCTACATAGTGAATTTAAAACCAGCCTGAATACATAATGAGACCCTGTCTCAAACAACAACAACAAAAATCGGGCATGGTGGTGCACCCCTGTAATCTCAGCACTCAGGGAGGCTAAGGCAAGAGGATCACTGTGAGTTCAAGGCCAGCCTGGGCTACACAGCAAGACCCTGTCTCTCAAAAAACTAAAAAACCAAAAACCAAAAACAAACAAACAAACAGAAACAAGGTCTGGTGGCACATGCCAGTTATCCCAGCACTCAGGAGGCTGAGGCAGGAGGATCGCTATGAATTTGAGGCTAATTTGGTCTACATAGTTCAAGTCCAGCCTGAACTATATAGCAAGACCCTGTCTCAAAAAAACCAAACCAGGACTGGGGATTTAGCTCAGTGGCACAAGCGCCTGCATGGTAAGTACAAGGTTGTGAGTTCAATCCCCGGCACCAAAAAAAAAAAAAAAAAAAAAAAAAAAAAAAAAAAAAAAAAAAAAAAAAAACCAAACTAACATATGAAGGAAATTTGAGGTAGTGGGAGTGTAGTTCAGTAATAGAGCACTTACATTGCATAGGCAAAAGCCTGGGTTGATCCCCAGACACAGGGAATGGGAGGGAATATGGCAGAAAGAAACGGTATTGGGAAAGAATAAAGTACTTTCATTTCATTTGCATCTCACAAGTAGACTAGCAGAGTGTGGTGGGGCACACCTGTAATCCCAGCAGTCAGGAGGCTGAGGCAGGAGGATCACCATGAATTCAAGGCAGGCTTGCACTACATAGTGAGTTCAAGGCCAACCTGAACTACAGGGTGAGGCCGTTTTGAAAAAACTAAAATGTTGGGGCTGGGGATTTAGCTCAGTGGCATAAGTACCTGCCTAGCAAGAGCAAGGTCATGAGCTTGTTCCCCAGTACCAAAATAAATAAATAAATAAATAAACAAACAAACAAAAAACAAAACCCTAAAATATTAAATAAGAATGAAAAAAGTAGCCAGGCGTGGTGGCGCACGCCTTTAATCCAGCACTCGGGAGGCTGAGGTAGGAGGAGCATTGTGAGTTCAAGGCCCGTTTGGGCTACAATGCAAGTGCAAGGCCGGCCTGAGCTACACAGTGTGACCCTGTCTCAAAAAACTAGGGCTGGGAGTTTGCCTCAGTGGCATAAGTGCCTGTCTGGCAGGTGTGAAGCTGTGAGTTCGATCCCTGGTACCACAAAAAAAAAAAAAAAAGAATGAAAAAAGTACTAGACCTCCTATTTACATTTCCATTTTACATAGACCTGAGAAGGTAGCTAATAAACACTTGAACCCAGTCTCAGCACTTTTTTTTCCCCAAGTTTTATTAGTCCATGTTTGCAGTACATAATGAGTACATTTAATGTGGGGAATCAGTGCATGTACATCACACATTTCATTCTTCTTTTTTCCCGTTTTCTCCCACCTTTTTCTCATCAGCATCAGATTCATTTATTTATTTTATAAATCCTTATAAAGGCAGGGTGTGGTGGCACACCCCTGTAACCCCAGCACTGAGCTGAGGCAGGAGGATCACTTTGAGTTTGAGGTCAGCCTGGACTACACAGCAAGACCTTGTTCCTTCACAAAAGAAAAAGGGGGGGGGCAGGGATTTAGCTCAGTGGCTTAAGTGCCTGCCTGGCAGGTCTGAGGTTGGCAGTTCAATCCCCGGTACCAAAAAACAAAAGAAGTGACAAGGTTTATTTGAAAAAGTAAAAGTGAACAGTGAATAAGAAATCAGCTATGCAGAATGAGCTTGTGCTGAGTAAAAAAGGAAAAAGCAAGATAAAAAAATACCCTGAAGAAAGCAGGGCAGGCTATTGTGAGAAAAGCTTCCATAGCAAGCTTTGTGGCCTGTGTCCTATGTTTTTTTGTTTTTGTTTTTTGTTGGTTTTTTTTTTTTTTTTCAGCACCAGGGATCGAACTCACAACCTCGCACCTGCAGGTGCTTAAGCCACTGAGCCAAACTCCCGGCCCTGGTTTTTTGAGACAGGGTCGCACTATGTAGCTCAGGCCGGCCTTGAGCGCGCGTTGTAGCCCAAGGCGGCCTCGAACTCACAACGCTCCTCCTACCTCAGCCTCCTGAGTGCTGGGATTAAAGGTGTGCGCCACCACGCCCGGCTCCTGGCCTGTGTCCTATTATACAGTCCAAATTTTGAGGAAACCCAAAAGAACTCCCACATACCAGTGCTGAGAGGCAGTGCTGGGATCCCTAAAGCTGACCTCGGGTCTAGGCTATCCTACTGTCTTGGTTACTTTTCTCTCATTGCTGGGACAAACTACCTGACACCCAAAATTAAGGAAGGAAAAGTTTATTTAGCTCAGTTTGTGGAGGTTTGTCTATAGTCAGCTGACTCCAAAGCAGGGTGGCATGGTACAGGAGCAACACTTAAAGGTGGCAGAAGACGACAAGGACAACGAAAGCAAAAAGCAGGGAGACCAGGCCTCTTTTCCTCCCTTGTATTGTAAGCAGGCTACCACTCACCTAGAGTTGATGTAGCACTCACAGCTCCCTGCCCTCCTCTTACACAGGATGAAGATGTTTACAAAGTAAGGGCCCAGGCCCCCTGTGAGTCACTTGGTTAAACTTCTAAACTTCTCAAATTGACACCATATATCAATCATTACACTTACTAAAAACCTGCTCTAGTTCTTATGAGAAGTCCAGGTGCAAGGCTTTGGGGAACTATTCTGTTCATGTTTTCCAGGATCTTGTAATTAATAGGTCATGCCTACTTCCCCAGCTAGCTTTGCCACGCCCTAATCTCCTATCTCAGTCTCACTATGGAGTTCAGGCTGGTTTTGAACTATGTAGCTTGGGCTGGTCTCAAACTCACAGCAATCCTCCTGCCTCAGCCTCCCAAGTGCTGAAATTACAGGTTTGTGCCACCATGGCCAGCTGAGATACATTTCTTTATTCATTCATCTGTTGATGGTCATATAGTCTGCTTCCATGCTTTAGCTATTATAAATCATGCTGCTTACAAACGTGTACAGATGAATCACTATGGTATGATGTCTTTGAACTCCTTTGGTATGATGCCTAGAAAGGGAATAGCTAGGTCAAATGGAATGTCCATTTTCAGTTTTTTGAGGAAGCTCCCCCTTGCCCCCAGCATTTGTTATTGGTTGGTAGCTTTTTCTTTTCTTTTCTGTTTTTGGTTGAGACAGGGTTTCATTTTGTAGTGCAGACTGACTGGCCTTGAACTCATGGCAATCCTCTCTGTGTCCTGGGATAACAGGCATTTGCAACCACACCTGGGTTACTGATTTCTTGATAATAGCCATTCTTTCTGGAATGAGATGGAGTCTCAATGTTAATTTGCCATTTCCCCAGTAGCCCGCAATGTTGCATATTTTATTTATTTATTTATTTATTTATTTTTTTATTTTTTGCGGCACCGGGGATCAAACTCTCAACCTCATGCCTGCCAGACAGGCACTTAAGCCACTGTGCCAAACTCCCGGCCCTAGTTTCTTGAGGCAGAGTCGCACTATGTAGCTCAGGTTGGCCTTGTGCTCGCATTGTAGCCTAGGCCGGCCTCGAACTCCCAACGCTCTCCCTACCTCAGCCTCCCGAGTGCTGGGATTAAAGGTGTGCCTCACCACGCCCGGTTCACCTGTTTCTACTTCTGAGAAGTGTTCACACATTTCAGATGTCCATGAGTTTTTAAACTTTCAGGTAGACTTTACCTACCAGATTAGTTCTACCAAACTGTCCAGCAATTAACAAGAGGGGAAGTGACACAGTTCATCTGTGTAGGGCCGACTGGAAGCACAAAGACAGGAACAAGTTTCACGTTGTCAGGGTGTCTGGGATATTCCAGCTTCTATGGGAAGGAGAAAGTGCAGTTTAGTCTCCATCCCTAGGCCGTCAAGTAGGCCACCCGATTTACTGGGCGGACGGGGGCAGGGAAGAGGAAATGCGGCAGGTGTCAAAACGCTAGATCTCAATGGTAAATCTTGAAGCTTCAAGGCGGGCCCAAAGTACTGGCAAGGCAACCTACTGTTCCTTTTTTATTTTCGCCTTCCCGCTCACCTAGCCCAGAATCGACAAACAGGCGTCAGGCCAGAGAACAGGGAAAGGACGCGCCACGCAAGCTCCAGCAAACACTACCCAGCCCACAATGCCACAGGGTTCCGAGCCAATGGGCTTCATCCTGCTGCGCAAACGCAGTGACCTCCAGTTCCCACGGAGCCACGGGCCGGTGTCCACCGCGGAAGACTACAAGTTCCAGCGGGCCATGTCCCAGCAGCCTCTGCGGGCAAGATGGCCGCGCCGAGAGCAGAAGCTGAGGTGAGCTGGAAATAGGCCTGGGCTGCCGGCCAGAGTGCCTCGAGACCCTAACCCACAAATGCAAATGAGCTCTGCTCGCCGCAGCCATGGGGTCGTCCTGATAGAACCTGTGCCCTGATAGACACCCCCGGAATTTTGCCGCCCTGAGCTGAAAGTTCCGGCAAGACTACAGAGTGAGCGCTGGTAGAGCAGCCCCTGTTTTGGCAGGTGCGACCCTGACTGCTCCATGCCCGCGAGCACGGGGAGGCGGGGCTTCGCCCAGGGTCGTCACCTCTGCTGGTTGCTGTGCGCCGTCACCTTAAAGCTCTGGTAAGGAGGGAAAAGCGGGGCGGGCGAGGACCCTCCCCCGGGGATGGGGGGCACCTCGACAACGACGAAGGTGGGTGTGCCGTGTTTTCTGGATTCTAACTTTCGCTCCCTCCCCTCTCCGCTGCAGCCAAGCAGAGGCTCCCGTTCTTGAGGAAAAACTGTCCGGTGAGTGATTTTCTAGGAACCCGAACCCCCATGGTTTTTTGTTTTTAATTTCTTCCTCCTCCTTCACTAAGAGCATAAATGAAAGAGGACGGCAGAACATGGGATGAGGGCACGCGCTTTGTTGGGAAGGTGATGGGTAGAGTTTTGGAAGAAATGTTTTCTGAATGGGGGTGGGCTGGCATTTTTTTCCCTGTTTAGTGAGCACCTCTACTTTGCCGTGCTGGCTGGTGGAAGAGTTCGTGGTGGCAGAAGAGTGCACTCCGTGTTCTACTTTCCAGGCTGTAAGTATCTGCTTTCTTTCTTTTCCCCACATCTAACCAGTCCTCAAATGTCATTATGCATGCCTTTTCATTGTCTTTTCTTGTCTTTGTAATCTAAGTGGGTGTCCAGATAGAAACTTACTTCTTCCCCTGAAAGTATGCCCCATTCTTTCCATGTTCTGTTTATTCTCAATATAGTGGGCTCTGGAATTTATCTTTCTCACTCCTAATCTCCTGCCCTTTCCAACACAGATGCCTAATCACACAACTACCACCTCCCCCGTCCATACCAGAACTCTTTTATTAGCTCTGGTTATTGCAGTTAGGTACCTGCTGCTGAACCGGCAGTCCCTCTGCTCCTGCTGCCTCTTTCTAACACAGGCTTTGGTCCTTTTCTGCTGACAGAAAACCATCCCCGAGTGTGGTTCTACAGGATACATAGAGAAAATCACATGCAGTGCATCTAAGAGGAATGAGTTCAAAAGGTAAGAATTGTTTCTCTTCTTTAAAACTACTTTCTTTGAGCCTGTCATTTAGGTAAACAGTCATGCCTCTTTCTCCTGGTCTAAGGGTGGTGTGCTATGCATTGGAAAGAGGAAGGTTTTTTTGAGACAGGGTGTTGCTGTTTAGTTCAAGCTGGATTCAAAACTCAAGGCAATCCTCTTGCCTCAGCCTCCCAAGTGCTAAGATTACAGGCATGCATCACTACACCCAGCAAGGAGGGCTTCTGGAGACTAACAATTTAAATTCAAGTCCTAGCTCTATTCCTCAGCATAGTTATTGGCCACATTTTTTCATCAATAAAATTGATTAATGTTGGCTCACCAAGAACTGTAAACACATTGTAGAGCTGACTTCGCTTTTCCTTTGGGATAGTACCTTCATTAGACTGAAGTAGAAGGGAGATTAGAAGGAGAAATTATCTCATCTTCCCTGGAAATAACTGTTCCTTCCTACCCCCAGCTGCCGCTCAGCTCTGATGGAACAACACTTATTCTGGAAATTTGAAGGGGCTGTCATAGGTGTGGCCTTGATTTTTGCTTGCCTCGTCATCATTCGTCAGCGACAACTGGACAGAAAGGCTTTGGAAAAGGTCCGGAAACAAATTGAATCCATATAACTACCCCATCCTCTATCCATGTTTCAACAAAAAGAGTGAAATGGACTGGTTTGCGCCCTTGCTTCTTTGGAGTCTGTGGTGATACACCCTTTCCCCATCTTCCTCTTCACATTGCTCCTGAGCACAATAAAAGAAAAGTCAAGCTGGGCGTGGTGGCGCACGCCTTTAATCCCAGCACTTGGGAGGCTGAGGTAGGTAGGAGTGAGTTCAAAGCCAGCTTGGGCTACAAGGTGACACAAGGCCTGAGCTACTTGGTGCGACCCTGCCTCAAAATACTGGGGTGGGGAGTTTGGCTCAGTGGCTTAAGCACCTGCCTGGCAGGTGCAAGGTTGTGAGTTCAATCCCCAGTGCCACAAAAAAAATAAATAAAAAATAAAAGTCAAATTGCCTTCCCGACATTGATCTGCTTTGGAACAGGAAGTCATGGAAGCAGGGAGGAAAGGGGATGGCAGTCTCCCAAGCCCCTGTCTTCCCCCTCTTTTACTACTTGCTTAAAACTTTTGGGATGCAATTTTAGCTAGAAAGTTTATTTTTCAGTTAAAACTTATGTTTCCCTCAACCCTATCCACAAAGAAGTAATAAAATCACAGATACACAGAGGCTGGGGAAAGAGCTCAGTAGCACAGCGCCCGCTGGGCAAGTGCAAGGTCCTAAGTTTCATTCCTGGTACAAAAAAAAATAGATACATAAAGTGTTTGAGATGCACTCTCATTTGGGAAGCCTAGGTTTCAGGATAGAGACATCTCCTCAGGCAGTGGTGGCGAACCTATGGCACGCATGCCGCAGTGGGCTGTTTGTCATCATCAAAAACTATTTTTATCACGGTCCCAGGGCATTCTGAAGTGATTCAGATCCGTAAGGGAAGAGACACTGGGAATTCTTAGTGGAAGCAGAGCCTGAGGAGCACCCTAGATTCCTTCCTGTGACTGGAAAGTGGGCCAGGAAGGTCTGCCCCAGCTCACATCTCATCTGCACGCACAGTTCTGAGGTACCCCTTGGATCCGGTCTTCAGGCCTGTCTTCTCTGGTGGGAGCCTTGAGCCATTTGCCCTCTGGGCTCCAGGTGACTCCCCCATTTTGGACTCTATCACTGGAGCCTCCAGACTTCCTCCCATGTCCTTGTGGGTCAGGATATTTCTGGAAATCACTGAGGGGAAGGAAAAAACAGCAGTAGAGTACCTATCGAGTACTCGGTATTCCTCCTCGGGCAGGGGACCCTATGCAGGACTGGACCTCTCCTATAGCTTTTTCTCCCTTTTTTCTCCTCCTTTTCTTTATTCCTTTGTTTTCTATACTGCCTATGCTGGTCTCGAACTCCAGGGATCAAGTCATCCTGTCTCAGGCTCCAAAGAGGTGGAACTACAAGTATACCACCACACTGTCTTCCTGCTTGCCCTCTGTGAGCAGTCCCTTTTCCTCACAGGAGAGCCTTTTCCTTGCCTCTCACCTCCATGAGGCTGGTATTCTTCAGGTCCAGCTTCTGGTAGACCTTGAAAGGGGCTGAAGCTGGGCAGGATGATGAGAGCCAGAGAAAAGAGAAGGATCTAGAAGGAGCCAAAAGGACACTTACGCTGTGGGGACATTAAAGGAAGAGAACAGAGGGAATGGACAGCAGTTGGAGTTGTTATGGGAGAAAGATAAATATGAGTAGGTAGTGGGGGAATCAGGATGGGAGATGGTGGAGGTGGGGAAGTGGGGAGATGGGAAATGGGCTGTTGGTACCAGAACACAGGTGCTAGTCTGGGCAGCTTTGTTGGAGGTCTGGGCAATGAGCATCTGCAACTGGCGGAGCTGTGCCACCAGGGAGCTGGAAAGGAGTGAAGAATTAGTACATACTGGGAGTCCTGGCCAGCAATGGGGCCCCATGTGCTGCACCTTCCCTGCCCCGGCACACACACACATACCCTGCTGCACTCACATGTTATGCCTCTCCAGCTCCTGGACTTTTTTCTGCAGTTCCTGGTTCTGTGCAGAACAGGCTGCCACCCTAGGGAAGGATGGAGAGATAGGACAAACCCAGGAATAGTCCCTTAACCTTCACTGCCTTGGTGAGAAAGGGAGCTCGGACATGGTCCATAGGATGCCAGAAATGGGAGCTACATAACCTGCTCTCGAGTCCATCAATGTATTCTTTCTTCCGCCGCCGACTGTCTTGAGCTGATTGCTTGTTCCGAATTTTTCTCCTGACCTTCTTGAGGACCTTCTCCTCTGCCTGGAGGACCAAGCCGTGTCAGGCCTGTAACCTCCCACAATTTCTGACCTCTTCCCTGGGATCCTAGTGCCTCAGAAGCCATGGTTGGACTCCAAGGCTGGGGTAGCTTTTGGGGAGGAGTGTTACCTTGGTAAGGGGCAGATGAGAGGGCAGAGAAACCCCTTCCTGCCCCAGTAGACGCTTCTCCTCATCAGTCAGGAGCAGGGTTTGGCAGGGCAGCTGTGAGGTGGGACAGGAAAAGATGAGGCTAGCAGGGAGTCATCCCAGTCTCACCCTCCCTGGGCCTTGAGAGTGCTGTCTGCACTGAGGAATAACGGCAAGCTAGAGGTGAGATCAGTCTTAAGACAGCCTCTGCATCACACCCAAGGGATCTCCTGAGGCTGGGAAGGAAGAGAGCTGTGGTTTTCTTGCATCTTTTGACTGCAGCCCTAGGGCCTTCATATTCTCAGCAAGCTGGGAAGGGTCTGTTTTGGTTCCTGTCTCCCAGGACCTTAAAGGCATTTGAAAAAGACCCGCAGGATCTGTGCAGTAAAGTCTGCTTAATTTCCTTATAGCAGATAAATGATTTGCCATGAACTTCTACTTGACAGAGTGTGCTTCAGTTTTCAGGCTCTCCTGCTGCAACAAGGAACTCTCCAAGTGCAGCCAGACCTCATGGCTTCTTAGAGCAAAGTAGGTGGGGAAAGGAGTGTCTAGGTTAACCTGAGCCCATCAACTGTAATTTGACAGAGTCATTTACCTTCCCTCTAGTATTCCTTTTTGAAATTTTTTGATTTTTTTGTTTTGTTTTGTTTTTTTGGTGGGGGGAGTGTTTTGTTTTGTTGTACTGGAGACTGGAGACTGAACCAAGAACTTCACATATGCTGTGTAGGTGCTGTACCACTGAGCTAAGTTCCCAGTTCTTTGGTTTTTTTGAGACAGGGTCTTGCTATATAGTTCAGACTGACCTTGAACTTGTTTTGTAGCCCAGGCTGACCTCAAACTCACAGAGGTAGATCCTCCTGCCTCAGGTTCTTAGAGTGCTGGGATTACAAGTGTGTGCTACCATGCCCAATTTTAGAATCCTTTTTATTTTTAAGACAGAGTCTCCTAAATTGCCTGGGCTTGCCTCAAAATCCTCCTGCCTCAGTCTTCACAGAAGCTAGGATTTTGGTGTGAGCCACCACACCATTTTCTTTTTTTTTTTTTTTTTTTTTTTTTTTTTTTTTTTTTTTTTTGTCTTTTTGAAACCGGATCTCATTGTGCAGTTCAGGCTGGCACTTTGTAGCCCAGGCTCATCTTGAACTCACAACGATCCTCCTGCCTCAGCCTCCAGAGAGCTATGATTATAGGCATGTGCCACCATGCCTGGCTCCCCATCTTCTTTAAAGATACTTGCTTCACTTTGTGCCCAGTTTGGGCAACTTAATGTCTTACCCTATCAAAGAAAAGACAGGGAGGAAGACAGAAAGGACTACAGATATAATTCAGTGTGAAGGCTTGGCTTTTGGCTAAACCATTTCCTGTTGCTTCCTTCTGGTTCCTACAGCTGTTTGATCAAACTATTGCAGGATGTTTCTTCCAATCTTTCTAATCAAAATGTCCACAAATATGGCCCAGAGGGTTTTATCTACAACAAACAAACATGCACAAACATCTTGGCATTTCTGATGCCCAGCTACATTATTTTTGTTTTGTGTGTCTGTGTGCATGTTTGTTTTGTTTTGTTTTTGAGATAGGGCCTCACTATGTAGTACAGGCTGGCCTTGAACTTGCTATGTAGTTTAAGATGGCCTCAAACTCACAGTGATCCTCCTGTCTGAGCCTTTCAAGTGCTGGGATTACGGTGTGTGCCACCATGCCCAGCAAATCAGTTTTAAGTTTTCAGCCCGAGATTCTAAAATACTTGGCTCAGCATCTGGTCCCAGCTTCAACCACAGATTTAAAGGAAGATAGTCCCAATTCCCTGCCTTTTGGGTACAAAGAACACTTCCAGGGTGAAGAGAGAAGAGTGACCAAAGCAAAGCCCCCCTGATCTCCATACAGCATCAGAACCAGGCTTGGGAAGCAGTCTGTGTGGACACTGCTCTGCCCCGGCCCTTACCGGCTAATTTGCAGTTGTCGCAGTAGAGACACAGTTGCAGCTCCTTCTCCCCGCCCTGTGCCCACTAACCAGTTGGACTCACAGGTGTCCTGTCCCAGTTCCACGTCCTGACCAAGGCTCAGATGGTGGCTCTGGCTGAGTACACAGTGAACAAGGTCTGGGCTTTCCCCAGATTCCCTCAGCTGAGTCATCACCACTCTACCCCCAGGCTTCTCTCTGTCTTGGACTTTCCCAGCTCTTGAACCAGTTCCTATCACCTTGCTCTCCAGGCCACAAAAGACACAGTTCCAGATGAGTTTCCTTCCCTTCTCCCCTTGGTCCTCCTCTGTGTGCAGATTCTCATGTGTGCTGGGGTGCTGGTTCTGACTGAAGCCCAGACTCACCAGGGTGGCTGGAGGCACCGAGGCCATGGCAGTGGGCAGGATGTGAGTATGAGCATCAAAGGGCAGCTCATGGACTGCACGGGCATCAGGTACCACCAACTGTGGGCTCCACTGATCTGGAGAAAACATGGTGGCTGGAAGTTGGAGAGAGAGGACACCTTATGGCAGCAGGGTCTGGGGAAGCCCCTCATGTTCTTCCCACAGTACACTGACCTAGGTGGATGGAGAGGAGCCCTAAGGTTGGCCCAGCTTCCCCCTGCACCTGCTGAAGAGCCCCTGTTTCATAGATGACCTCGTAGAGGGCAGGAGAACTGGGTGCCAGTGGGCCAGGAGGGCTGTCTGAGCGGCCAGGGTCCTCCGAGATGCCACTATCACTGCCAGGAGAAGCTTCGGAGCAGTACACCTCATTGGGGTCGATGAAAAGCTTCAAGAAATCCTCAGACTCACTTTCTTGAAGGCCCTATAATAGGAGAGGGTATAGGTATGGGCCAGGAAGAATTTCAGAAGTCCTACCTAACATCAGACTTAGATCTCTCATGTTTTAATTTTAGTCCCTTCTGTCCTTGGTCATAGAGATACATAGTTAAACCTCGTTTACTTTGGGATCTCTGTTTTGGGGCTTCTCTCTAAAGACAGAGAAGGGCCCCTCCTGTCTCTCAGGAGCTATTCCTATCCCCCATCCCCCCACTATTTTCTATTCCTTTTCTCCAATAAATTTTCCTACACTTAAAAAATAAAATAAAGGGGGCGACTCAGAAGGGCTTCTCATGACCCCTTCTCAGGCCACCCACCACACTGGAACAGCTGTGGCCCCCACTGGGCTCCCAGCCATGCCGCCCTTGTTCTTGGAGCCTGGTCCCTGGAACCTCCGGAGGGGAACACGTGAAGCCCCGCTCCAGGAAGGACCCTGCGGAGAAGATATCTTCTGGGGGCTCCAGGAACACGTCCAGCAGGTCGGAGGACCCAAGATCCATGCTCCTGCAGGAAAGTACGCAGGGTAGTCATCAAGGGAGGCAACGGTTCTTCCCACCCCACAGCGTCCTCCTTCCACACCTGCCATAGCTCCTCACCAGCCAGGCCTTCTTGCTGAGGGTCACAGGCACAGCCCGCGGATCAGCCTGCCCGGGACGCCCCGACACCTGTGCCTTCTTCCTCCAGGATCTGCATCCTGGTCCTGCCCAGCTAAGCCCCGCCCCGCGCCAGGAACGTGCAAGGCCGGCCGCGCCTTGCCGTGGCCACGGTAGGGGCGCTCAGTCTGAGAATAGGGGACTGAGACGTGGAACTGCATCTAGGGGTAACAGCCAGTCACGCCCTTCCTGCCTCAGTTTCTCCTAGCGGTAGATCTTCCTAAGGGTTTGGTTTCTCATCAGAGAAGACCAGAGGTAGCCGGAACTGCAAGCACTAGAGGCGTGAATGCCTAATCAGCCTTAGGAACAAAGACGATGGGGTTTTTAGGCCTGCCCTCCCCCACCGTTTGGCGCTCTTCCCATGCTTGAATCCTGATTGGAAGCCATAGATTTAAGGGTTCCGAGGGGCACGTTATGGAACCAATGGAATCACCCACTTGAGGCCAACTCCCTTGTAATTGGTCAGAATAGGTGTTGCTAACCAATGGAGTTGCAGTATGTGTTAGGTGGGGATTGCGTTCCGTGGGACTGGAGGTCTCGCTGGCAACCAGAAAATAGAGTGGAAGGAAGTTGGGCGAAAGTTCTGGGTGGATGGGGTTTGCTTGTCACGCGACCCCGAGCTCTTGGTTGCTGTCTACGTGGGAAGTAAACAACCTATTGACCCAAGCGAAGCGTCAGGGTTTTGACTCAGAAGCCGGAAGGTTGCGCAAGGGCGGGTTTCCAGTCCGTGACCCGCACGTCACGCTGCTAGTGGACGGCGCTGGGACAGTCTCAGACCGAGGGGCGGAGTCTACAAAACTGGGGCGAGTTAGGAAATCTTTAGCATTAGGTGTGGGAGCTTTTTTTTCTTTTTTCTTTCTCCCATTTCCCTGCCCTCCCTTCAACTCCTCTTCAGGTTTGGGAGTTTATTTTGGCGGGGGGGTTATATTTTGAGACATGACTCACTATGAGGTGCAGACTGGCCTTGAACTCGAAGTGATACTCCTGCCTCAGCCTCCCCAGTGCTGGAATTACAGACACACACCACCAGGCCCGGTTTTGCATTTGTATAATTTATTATTTATTTATTTATTTTTTCGTACTGGGGATCGAACTCACAATCTCGCGCCTGCCAGGCAGGCGCTTAAGCCACTGAGCTAAATCCCCGGCTATAATTTATATTTTAAATTTTTATTAGAGCTAGGCATGGTGGCGCACGCCTTTAATCCCAGCACTCAGGAGGCTGAGGTTCGGGGAGCGTTGTGAGTTGGAGGCCGGTTTGGGCTACAACGCGAGCACAAGGCTGGCCTGAGCTACATAATGCGACCCTGCCTCAAAAAACTAGGGCTGGGAGTTTGGCTCAGTGACTGAAGCGCCTGTCTGACAGGCACGAGGTTGTGAGTTCAATCCCCGGTGCCACAAAAAGAATAAAAAATAAAAGTACTCGCTAGGCCGGGGATAGAGCTCAGCGGCACAGCACCTGCCTCGCAAGTGTGAGATTGTGAGTTTGATACTTGGCACCAAAAGCGAACAAACAAATGAAAAACTGTTCTTAAACTTCTTTCCCTTCCTTGATTTGCGACTGCTCTGAGGAACATGGATCTGATAATATTTTTGCCAATTTTACGGAGGAGGGGAGAGGACTGGAAAAGAGCTCATAGCTAGAAAATAGTATCCATGACTAGAATTCCAAAGTTTGGCACTTTTTCCCTCTTGATCTTCTGACTGATGGCCCAGGAACTCGCTTCTAGTAAAATAATGGAGGCACTCTGATATAGATAGCTGTGGTTTCCATTTGCTTGCCTTCAGTAGAACTTTAGGTGAGAAAATTAGCAAAGTTTAGAGTGGGAACCAGAATTCAAACTGTAGTTGGTTTTGTGGTGCACACTTGTAACCCCAGCACTCAGCCTGAGGCACAAGAATTCATGTTTAAGACCTGCCTGGAGTACATAGTGAAATTTTGTTTCAAAAAACAAGAATAGGGGCTGGGGATTTAGCTTGGTGGCTCAAGCACTTGCCTGGTAAGCATGAGGTTGTGAGTTTGATCCCCAGTACCAAAAAACAAAACAATGAAATCCCCTTTTCTTCTGATGTAGTCTCTTTTCCCAGCATGGTGGTGTCAGCAATAGAAGTTTAAAAAAAAACAAAAACACTTGTGAAAATGGTTTGTTACTCTTTTGACCCAGAAAACCCCATAAAATCATGCAAATCAAGAGGTTCAAACCAGGCATTGTGGCACACACCTATAATCCCAGCCCTTGAGAGGCTGAGGCAGGAGGATCACCACGAGTTTTTAGATCAGCTTGTGCTATATAACAAGACCATCTCCAAAAAACCAAACCAAACCAAAACAAAACAAAAAAAGGTTTTCAGATCTTCCAATTCACTTAAAGAATGCTGGCAAAACTGCTCAGGCCATCAAAGATATGTATAGCATATATATATCCGAAAGGCCACCAAGTGTCTGAAGGATGTCCACTTTATAGTTTTTTGACACAGGGTCTCACCAGGCTGGTCTTGAACTCAGCATATTTTGTTTTATTTTTGTCTTTGTTTTGAGACAGGGTCTCACTATGTAGTTCAGGCTGTCCTTGAACTCACTATGTAGCCTAGGCTGACCTCAAACTTTCGGTGATCCTCCTGCTTCACCCTCCTGAGTGCTGTGATTACAGGTGTGTGCCACCATGCCCAGCTTTGTGATCATTTTCATGTCACTCATATAAATCTTGTAGTAACTTGCAATAGCTGAACCAAAATTTGGATGCTTGAGGTGTTTTTCTGTAGATCTTTGAGAGGTAGAAAGGTGGTGAAATGTGTTTGAAGGGACTTTTTTTTTTGGCTGGTACCAGGGATCAAACTCACAACCTTGCACCTGCCAAGCAGGTGCTTAAGCCACTGAGCCAAACTCCTGGCCCTTCAAGGGGCTTTCTGTAGCTGTCTGGGTAGAAATGATTAAGTGGAAGGTACAGTCAGTTTCTCTTAATGTTAAAACTGGAAAACCTTGGCCTTCACCTGCTACTTTAACTCCTTCCCCTTAAGTGCAAGCTCCACAGAGGGAAAATAACTGTTTTTTTTTTTTTTTTTTGTGGCACCAGGGATTGAACTCACAGCCTCGTGCCAGACAGGTGCTTAAGCCACTGAGCCAAACTCCCGGTCCTGGGTTTTTGAGGCAGGGTTGCACTGTGTAGCTCAGGCCAGCCTTGCGTTCACCTTGTTGCCCAAACTGGCCTTGAACTCTCAACGCTCCTCCTACCTCAGCCTCCTGAGTGCTGGGATTAAAGGCGTGTGCCACCACGCCTGGCTGAAAATAACTTTTTGTTGTTGGTGGTGGTGGTACCAGGGATTGCACTCAGGGCCTTTGGCACTGAGCTATATTCCCAACTCTCTCCCCACTTTCTAGGCAGGTCTGGCTAAATCACTAAACCACCAGGCTAGGGTCAAATTTGTGATCTTCTTCCCTTAATCACCCAAGCATTTGTGATTATTATAGGTTTATGCCACCATATTCAATTTTTTCTTTTGAAATTAACAATGAATTTAGCTGAGTGTGGTGCCACATGCCTGTAATTCCAGGACTCAGGAGGCTTAGGCAGGAGGATTCCTTAAAGGCCTTCTTGAACTACATAGTAAGACCTTCTCTCAAAATAAAATAAAATATAGTTGGGCGTGGTGGCTCACGCCTTTAATCCCAGCACTTGGGAGGCTGAGGTAGGAGAAGCGTTGTGAGTTCGAGGCTGGCTTGGGCTACAACTCGAGTGCAAGGCCAGCCTGAGCTATACAGTGCGACCCTGCCTCAAAAAACCAGGGCCCGGAGTTTGGCTCAGTGACTTAAGCGCCTGACAGGCGCGAGGTTGTGAGTTCAATCCCTGGTGCTCCAAAAAAAAAAAAAAAAAAAAGTAAAATAGTTTAGGCCAGGCATGGTGGCACATGCCTGTAATCACAGCACTCATAAGACTGAGGCTGGAGGCTCACTGTGAATTCTAGGCCAGTCTGGGCTACAAAGTGAGTTTGAGGCCAGCTGGAAATGAATAGTGAAACCCTGTCTCAAAAAGACAAAAGAAAGAAAAAAAAATTTAGAGCCAGGCATAGTAGTGCATGCTTGTAATCCCAGCACCACGGAATGCTGAGGCAGGAAGATAGACTCTTGTCTCAAAAAAAGTTTAAAACAAATGTCCATCAACCAAAGAATGGATACAAAGATGTGGTATTTTAGCCAGGCGTGGTGGTGCATGCCTTTAATCCCAGCACTTGGGAGGCTGAGGTAGGTGGAGTGTTGTGAGTTTGAGGCCAGCTTGGGCTAGAAGGTGAGCACAAGGCCAACCTGAGCTACATAGTGCGACCCTGCCTCAAAAGACCAGGCTGGGAGTTTGGCTCAGTGGCTTAAGCACCTATCTGTCAGGCATGAGGTTGTGAGTTCAATCCCAAGTGCCTAAAAAAAAAAAAAGAAAAGAAAAAGAGATGTGGTATTTTTTTTTTTTTTTTTTTTCTGCGGCACCAGGGATTGAACTCACAACCTCGCGCCTGCCGGGGCAGGCGCTTAAGGCACTGAGCCAAACTTCCGGCCCTGGTTTTTTTGAGGCAGGGTTGCACTATGTAGCTCAGGCCGGCCTGGCGCTCACATTGTAGCCCAAGCCGGCCTCGAACTCACAACGCTCCGCCTACCTCAGCCTGCCGAGTGCTGGGATTAAAGGCGTGCGCCACCACGCCCGGCTGAGATGTGGTATTTTTATACAATGGAGTACCACTCAGCCATGAAGAAGGATAAACTTGAGACATTTATAGGTAAATGGATGCAACTTGAGACCATACTCATAAATGAAATCAGTCAGACTTGCATGCATGAACGATGTATTGTCTCCTTAGTGTGAGAAGCTGAAAGAAATAATATATGTGATAGTTAAGATGATTAGACTCCTAAATTCTCTTAGTTCATTGAAAAGGATGGTTTGTACTAATATTGTTTGGACAATCAAATGCAGATTTTTTTTTTTTTTTTTTTTTTGGTATCGGGGATCGAACTTACAACCTTGTGCTTGCCAGGAAATGCAGATATCTTGTACTCTGAGTAACTAATATTTATGTATTTATATTTGTCTTTTTTTTTTTTTTTTTTTTTTTTTTTGCGGCACCGGGGATTGAACTCAACCTCGCTCCTGCCTGACAGGCGCGTAAGCCGCTGAGCCAAACTCCCGGCCCTGGTTTTTTTGAGGTAGGGTCACACTGTGTAGCTCAGGTCGGCTTTGCGCTGGCGTTGTAGCCCAAGCCGGTCTCGAACTCACAACACTCCTCCTACCTCAGCCTCCTGAGTGCTGGGATTAAAGGCGTGCGCTACCACGCCCGGTTTATTTTTGTCTTTTTGAGACAGGGTCTCACTATGCAGTTCAGACTGGCCTTGAGCTCACTTTGTAGCTCAGGCTGGTCTCGAACTTGCAGCGATTCTCCTGCCTCAGTCTCAAGTGCTTGAGTAATTTAAAGATAACATATGTAATGTATTAACCATTGTTACCCTCTATCGTTTTGAAATTTTGTTATTTTTCTCTTAAAAAGTTTAGAAAAGCAATTATTAATTAGTAAATGGTGGCCCATTTCATTTATATCCTGGTCTGTCCTACACATTCTTTCTCCTAAATCTCCTTCCTCTCCAAGTCTGCACATTCTCCCCTTCCCCTAAGGAAGCTGCCGGCCTCCATTTCTAAAGCCTTATCCGAAGCATTACTCTTTTTTATTTTTTACTTTTGAGACAGGATCCAGACTAACCTTGAATTCACTATACAGCGCAGGATGGCCTCAAACTCCAGGAGATCCTCCTGCCTCAGCCTCTCGAGTGCTAGGATTACTTGGCTCTTTCTTGATCGTGGGTATGGGGTATGGGCGACGTGTCCCGAGAAGGAAGCGCACCAGTAGGGTTTCAGCGTCCCCTAAAGGTCGGGAGTTTAGGCCAGGAGGGGGCAAGGAAGACCACCACGCTTGCGGGGATTCTAGCTCCCATTCTTCTCCGATCAATTGCTTTGCCGCCCGGTCAACTCAGGCCAGTCGAACTCCACTACCGTACGCCAGGATGTAGCCCTGAGGTCTTCACCTGGGTCGCCTCACAGACAGCACTCAACTCTCCCTGCCGTCTGCCCCGCCCTCTCCTGCTCCACGAGCCTCTGATTGCTCCTGGACCACGTCACTTCCAGACGGGATCCGCCCACCGGCGCGGCCATTGGCCGCTGGCCCTGGTACGCTACGGCCGCGGGGGACGGGGCGTTTTGGGGAGGGGGCGGGAATTCCCGACGCGGAGCCGGAACTGAGTGGACACCATGGAGCTAGCCCCTCGCGAGGTGAGTTCGGGTTCCCGGGAGCGGGACCAGGAGCCAGGTCCCAACTTTCGCGTTCTTCGTCTGCTTTTCTTGACGCTGGCCACCTCCGACCCCGCCTCTCGCACCCCAGATTTGCAGACCCCCTCCAGCAGTGTCGTCCCGTCCAATCCAGGGATCCCCGGACCCGAATCTTCGGGCCATCGACCTAGTCACGAGGCGCTCGCCTGCTCTTCGCTTTCCGGGGCCCGGTGTGGGGCGAGGGGAGGGAAAAGGGACCTGGCACCCACACTCGGCCTGCTCAGGTGGTCCACGAAGCACTCTCCCAGCCCGACACCCTTCGCTGAAGTCGCTTGTGCCCGAGTGAAGGGGCTTGACTCCTGTTTGCCTTGGGGACTCCAGCTCCAGATCCTGTTTGGAGGCTGTGCCCAGTTCCTCGGGGTCTCGTAGTGGAAGGGTGACGAGACACCCACACTAGCCTCACCACATAGTTTCCACCTTTTTGGCTCCCAGAACAGGTCGTTTGGGAAAGATAAAGTCTGAGGAGAAATAGAAATGTTCCTGGTGTGGGAGTGAATGAGTCACCCCCAGTGGGGAAGCCAGAGAGCGGCTGGGGTGGGGAGCTGTGCTCTGCTGACCGGCCTTCCCCTTCTGTAGCCCCGTCTTCCTTCGTGACCGCCTTCCCCTCCTTCTTTGTAGGTCTGAGAGTCACTGGAGCTATCACAGACACCATGGGACCCTGGGGGGAGCCCGAGCTCCTGGTGTGGCGCCCAGAAGCGGTGGCTTCAGAGCCTCCAGTGCCTGTGGGGCTGGAGTTGAAGCTGGGGGCTCTGGTGCTGCTGCTGGTCCTCACCCTTCTCTGCAGCCTGGTGCCCATTTGTGTGCTGCGGCGGCCTGGAGCTAACCATGACCCTGAAGGCTCAGGTGAGCGCCACTCTTCCTGCCTCTGGGGATGCGTGGGGTGGGGAGGTCTCTGTGCCTGGGGGAGGTGACCAAAGGAGGTGGAGAGGACAGGAATAGCCTTTGCTTGGGTTGGGATAGTGGGGGTTCATTTGCTCTGTGTTGCATTCTTGCCCAGCTTCCCGTCAGAAACTCCTGAGCCTAGTAAGCTGCTTTGCTGGAGGTGTCTTTTTGGCCACCTGTCTTCTGGACCTGTTGCCCGACTACCTGGCTGCCATAGATGAGGCCCTGGCAGCCCTGCATGTGACCGTGAGTATTGGTCCCAGCATGTGACCGGAGGGGTGGGGACATGTCAGTTGCACCCATGGCTTCTTAAATCTGGTAATTCCATAGCTATGAAAGGCCCTTGGCGTATGATCCTATTAACTATAACCTTCAGTTATAGGGTAGAACTCTTTCTTTGAGTTCTTTTTCTCTACACCAGTCTCTGAGTGACCATAGTGTACCTCTTGAAACAGTGAGGAAACCTACCAAGTGTGTGACCTGCATTTCTCTGTTCCAGTCACCTCAATGTTAATAGTGCTCCAAGAATCTCTCATTCTCTTAGCACTTGTTGAAGGTCCGGACATAAAGTTCATTGCAGGACTGGGAAGGATAGGGGGCAATTCCCAGGGACCTGGTGTTGCTGACCAAAAAGACTAGCCCAAAGAAATGGGATATGGGCAATGATCAAGTCCTACATATAGGCAATCTCATTATAGGAAAAACTGAGACAGGTGGGTAGTGGTGTAGGGAAGTCATCCCAAACCTGAGCTTGCTCTTCTTTTTTTCCTAAACACTGAGGAAGTAACATGGGTTATAACCCTCTAGACATCTGTGACCAAGTGAGCTGTCCTCTCTATACAAATGTCCCCATGACAGTGTGACTGTCCCTGTGACATTATATGGCTCTGTGAGCATTTGGGAAAATGGGCCCATGTACAACCCTGTTTTTTCAAGTCTGTATGTGACATTTAGGTGTCTGTAATAGTGACTCTCAACTGGGGTGGTTTTGTACCCAGGAAATTTTTTTTTTTTGGTCCTTTTTTTTTTTTTTTTTTTTTTTTTTTTTTTTTTTTTTGTCTTTTTTTGTTTTCAGGCTGGCCTTGAGCTTACTTGGTAGCCCAGGGTGATCTTGAACTTGCAGTGATCCTCCTGCCTTAGCCTCCAAGTGTGCCACCATGCCTGGCTGTACCTAGGAAATTTTTTTTTTTTTTTTTTTTTTTTTTGTGGCATCAGGGTTCAAACTCACAGCCGCACGCCTGCCAGACAGGCGCTTAAGCCACTGAGCCAAACTCCGGACCCTAGTTTTTTGAGGCAGGGTCGCACTATGTAGCTCAGGTCGGCCTGGTGCTCGAGTTGTAGCCCAAGCCTGCCTCAAACTCAAAACGCTCCGCCTACCTCAGCCTCCCGAGTGCTGGGATTAAAGGCATGCGCCACCACGCCCGGCTCCAAGGAAACTTCTGATAATTTCTGGAAATATTTTTGGTTATCACAACTGGGTTGGGCAAGGGGTATTGTTGTACTTGTTCCTGGCATCGTATGGGTAAAGGTCAGAAATGGTGATATATAACCTACAGTATACATCACAGCTCTCTGACAAAGAATTGTCTGTCCCAAAATGTTAACAAGGGCCAAAACTGAACCACTTTGGTTTACATGTAGCATTGTGTGTGACACCATAATCTGTGTGATTGTATATCCTTCTATGTTTCTGATCAAGTCACTTCACCATGTGACCAAGAATGGTTCTGTATGAGGCTTACGTTTGTAACTGAGCCTCCATCAGAGCTTGTCCTGTCTCTAGACACTTAGCTGCCACCTCTGCCCACAGCTCCAGTTCCCCCTGCAAGAGTTCATCCTGGCCATGGGCTTCTTCTTGGTCCTGGTGATGGAGCAGATCACACTGGCTTACAAGGAGCAGTCTGGGCCGCCACGTCGAGAGGAAACAAGGGCCCTGCTGGGAACAGTAAACGGTGGGCCGCAGCATTGGCATGATGGGCTGGGGGTCCCCCACCCAAGAGGAGCTCCAGCAGCCCCGTCAGCACTGCGTGCCTGTGTACTGGTCTTCTCCCTGGCCCTGCACTCAGTGTTTGAGGGGCTGGCAGTGGGACTGCAGCGAGACCGGGCTCGGGCCATGGAGCTGTGCCTGGCTTTGCTGCTCCACAAGGGTATTCTGGCTGTCAGCCTGTCCCTGAGGCTGCTGCAGAGCCACCTTCGGGTGCAGGTGGTGGCTGGCTGTGGAATCCTCTTCTCATGCATGACACCTCTGGGCATTGGGCTGGGTGCTGCTCTGGCAGAGTCGGCTGGGCCTCTGCACCAGTTGGCCCAGTCTGTGCTGGAGGGCATGGCAGCTGGCACCTTCCTTTATATTACTTTCCTGGAAATCCTGCCCCAGGAGCTGGCCTCTTCTGAGCAGAGGATCCTCAAGGTCATTCTGCTCCTAGCAGGTTTTGCCGTGCTTACTGGCCTGCTCTTCATCCACATTTAGGGGGCTTCAGTTTAGGGGGAAGGGAAGGTTGCCTACCAGGTGCTTGTAGCCTTCCCTCCCCCAGGGCGTGGAGAACAGGAAAGAATGAGGAAGGGAGGTATGAGAACAGAGTTCTCTGGGAGATAGGAAGGGAGCCTTTTGGATTATGTCTGATGAGAGAAGAGGGCAGAAAAGACACTGACCCCAGACCCAAGCAACAGTATATAGTCAGGTCAGTAAAGACTTGATCAGGGGACATTAGCATTGAAGCAGATCCTGACCACCAGGGTCAGAGGTCACACACTACTTACACGGACAGACTGACACTGGGGAGGCTGGAGGTGGGTGTACACCCAACCACTGTGAGATAAAAACATGGAGAGGGCAGGGCCCAGAGTCAGCATCCTGTTGGTTCTAGCCTATTTTGGTACCCTGTCACTTGCAGTGGACCCTTCCTACTTTTTTTATCTCCTATATATACCTGCTCTTCTCCCAGGGGCACTAGTGCCAAATAGTCTCTCCCTGCCAATTTTGGTACCTTCTCTGACCTCCCTAGTCATGCTCATTCCTCTGTTTTTAAAGTGCCAAGCAAATCCCCTTTTTCTCAAAGCACAGAAATGTGGCAGTGGGCCCTGCCCAACACTTCAGTGTCAGGGACCTACTTGCTCTTTGTTTTGGTTTCATATTTTGGATACAAAAATCTTGGCTGGGCTGGCTTGAGGGAAGACCTGTGATGCCCCTACTGCTGCTGCACCCTAGGAATAAGGGAGGGACATGGACATGGTGTTCCATACCCAGATGGTACACACACCGCTGCCAAACATTTTTTATACCTGATGAGCCCAGGGTGGGGGAAATGTTCAACCCCAGAGATATTTTTGGGAAGGGAGGGCTGTGTATAGGCCGTATTCTCTAGAATCTATTTTACTAACTGACCTGTTTTGGAACATATTAGCCAAATAAAAGATGTTTGTATACATCTCTACGGTATCGACTTCTTTTGTCTTGGGACAGGGGTGGGCATGTTGCCAGCCAAGGAAGACTTGAGTCCCAGATGTTCACCGCTGTTTTAAGAGCCTTGATTTCATTGTTTTCACTAGGCCTCAACAGTGCCCTTTCCTGAAGATGACCAAATTTTCCCTCCTTTGTCTCTCCCTTTCTTTCCTACCGCTCTCCACCCCTTCCCTTCCATCTTTCCCTTCCTCTTCCTCCCCCCTTCCAGTTCATAGGTTCGGCGCGGATTTGGAACTACTACTCCCACCCTGCCTCGCGCGGGGAGTGGACTAGGGGCGGGGAGAGTCCCGGCTTGCGGCGCCCACAAGCCTGCCGGGAAGTGGAGTCCGCTTCCTCCCCGCGTTGCGTGCCCACCGGCGTGAGGGGGTCACGTAAACAAACTACGGATCCCAGCAGGCCACGCGCCACGGGTCCGGGCTAGGTTGGGGCCGGGCCGCGGGGCTCGCGGAGGCGGCGGCGGCTAAGGCTGGGGGAGCCGCGCCGGGGCCCGCGGCGGAGGCCGTGGCCTGTCCTGGGAAGGTGGCGGGGAGGGACGCGGGAGGAAGATGGCGACGTCGGGGGCAAATGGGCCCGGCTCTGCCGCGGCCTCGTCTTCCAATCCGCGCAAGTTTAGTGAGAAGATCGCGCTGCAGAAGCAGCGTCAGGCCGAGGAGACGGCGGCCTTCGAGGAGGTGATGATGGACATCGGCTCCACCCGGGTGAGGGGCCGCGCCGGGTAGCCGGGTGTGGAGGCGGGGCAAGGGCGGGGGCCGCGGCCAGGAGGCGGAACGGGCGGCGGGGGGGGCCGCAGCGTTCTGAGAGACGCGGGTTGAGAGCCGGAGGTAGAAAGGCAGGTTCTGTCGGGAAGCCTGAAACTTGGAAGAGGTTGGGTTTGGGGGCCGAGTCCGTGCGGCAGGAGTGGGCCGAGAGGAGAACGTGCCCTGATGTCTGGCAGAGACGGGTGGTCCCTGTGCATCCCTGGTGGAGTCCCCTGGAGGACTGCATGAAGCATCCCTGATCAAGGATTGTGAGCTGAGGAGGATGGCTTGCTTGTCCCTAACCTGCTTTCTTGAATTTATGATCTCTAAACTAGTTCTTCTGCCCTATCAGTCACTCTTGGCGCTTTGGTACCCACGGGAAAGGGCCCCTTGAGTGGTTTGAAGGAGCAGTGCTGGGTATAGCGGGCCAGGAAGTCCCCTCCTGAGTCCCATCCCTCTGCTTCCTTTTTCAAATACTTCTGTGGTTTCCTGACGTGAAGGTGAGGTCCACTGCTCACACGCTGGTACTTGGTGTTTGGCCCTGGCTGCTTTGAAGGAAAGGTAGAGCTTCAAATCACAGCTGGGTAACCAGTTTGCTACAGGTTGTTTGGAACCCTATATGTAAGTTTGTTGAACCTTCTAAGGAGATGGATGCTTTGTATGTTGATTTCTGGACTACCTTTTGAGGGTTCTTTATGTTTCAGGGATATTCATTCCTAGGAGATTTGAGAAACAACTTTCAGGCCTCTGCCAAGCTGTCTTTAAAGCCCCTCTATCCTTGATTTCTTGCTTCCCAGAATTGGATATCCGAGGGAACCAGGGCAGGAGTTTGCTCAGCTAGTAGGCAGTCCTAGTTTAGGGATACATTATTCTCACAACAGCAGGTGAGGATATTGCAGTGATCCTTCATGGCAAAGAGTTGGAAGGAATTCAAGAGGGGATGGTGGAACATAAATACATTTCAAGGCTCTTTCTGCTGGGCCGACTGATTGCATCTATGACTGTAATTCTGGTTGTGTTTTTGTGTGTATCTCCCTTGACTCTGCTAGTCTTTTTTGTATCTTGCTCCTTGGAGTCTCTAGGGACCACGTGCCCTAGTTTGTGGGAGTCAAAACAGAAAAAGATAGTGGAGAGGCAAATCTGGCTTGTGTGTGTGTATGTGTGTGTATGTGTGTGTGTGTGTATGCATGTGTGCATGCATGCTTACGCACACTCTCATAACCCACTGTAGCCACTATGAGGATTGTGATCTGACTATTGACTGCTCCTTTTAGGAGCTTTTGATCATGGCAGGACAAAGACAAGAAGATAGAGGAGAGACCAGTCTCCAGCTGACAGCTTGAGGGCCTGCCCTCTGGACTGTGATTTTAGCAGAGGCATGGTGTGATCCTAAGGGCTTGTATGTGCAAACTGACAAAGGCTGTGAGAAACTCATCTGGGCTTCTGTCTTTATGGTTCCTTGGTTTGTTGAAAAACCTCTTTGGTAGCCTTTATCTTTCCTGTGCTGATTAACGTCTCTCAATACAGAAAAGTTTAGTAGACATACCTGGTGGGACTTGGCTCCAAAAATCTTAGCTGGAAATGGAAGACCTGGAACTCAGCCTGTTGCATGGCCAGCTGGGAGGGATCATTTGAGGCAGAAATGGCCATAGGGGCCTATGCCATTGGAAAGTTGAGGTTGCCATGTATATTGTATTAAAAGTAGTTGTGAGCCGGTCGTGGTGGCGCATCCCTTTAATCCCAGCACTTGGGAGGCTGAGGTAGGTGGAGCGTTGTGAGTTCGAGGCCGGCTTGGGCTACAGCGTGAGCGCAAGGCCAGCTTGAGCTACATACTGAGACCCTGCCTCAAAAAACCAGGACTGGGAGTTTGGCTCAGTGACTTAAGCGCCTGCCTGGCAGTCATGAGTTTGTGAGTTCGATCCCCAGTACCGCAAAAAACAAAAACCAAAAACCAAAAAAAAAAAAAAAAAACCGGTAGTTGTGAAGTGGCCCAGAGGCCAGTGGCCACTGAGCTCACTGAGCTGACCTGCTGGAGCAGAAAGTTGTATCTGATGTTGGCTTATGTGCAGCACTGTGACCTTGGAAACTCAGAACTTACCCTTCCTCAGCTGCCCTCCTCACTGTTGCCTTGCCCTGGGTCTGTTTGGCTTGTGATAGTGACTGAACCTTGGAAGTAGCTACTTACCTCTCATCAGGGACAAGAGAGCTGCTGACAGACTGAGGATTAGGCTGAGGGCTTGTATCTCACTTCTGTGCTGGTCATATCTCCCACAAACAAGAGGCCAGGGGTTGGCTTCTATACCCTCACCCACACCCATTCTCCAGGATTCTCTGCTAATTCAGAGGCCTTAGTGTCCTGGAGAAAATGCCCCTTGGTTTTGGCACCACTTTTCTAGCTAGGAGAGCCGCCATCCCTTGGATCTTCTGGTTTGAGAGGTACAGGTTTTGTGAAGCCTTCCTGAGAAACCTATCCTGTTAGTGTGAAGGGGACAGGTTGGCTATGGTAGAGCTCTTCTAATTCATGCTGGGCACAGATTTGGAACTGAAAGCAGAGTTGTCCAGGGCACCCATCCCTGTGACTTGCCTCTGGTGGCCCCGAGGGACAGCTTAGACTGATGCTGCCCGAGGCAGGGCCCTGCCTGGCAGGGTGCTGTCAGGTGCTAGTGAGCTCGAGGATTTGGGGAGCCTGCAGAGGGGCTGGGGTGGGTGGTTTGCACCAGGTTTTGGTGACTATTCCAGCTCTGGCTTTTTTTCTGTCAGATACCTTAAAAGCGGTAGCAGTACATCCTGTTGCCAGTAATGGCAAGGATGGCCAAAGGAATGGGGCTCAGGACCCTCTCTGATATTCCCATTTGTCCCGCATGTCTCAGTTGCAGGCCCAAAAACTGCGGCTGGCATACACAAGGAGCTCTCATTACGGTGGTTCTCTGCCCAATGTTAACCAGATTGGTTGTGGCCTGGCTGAGTTCCAGGTGAGTGGACACAAGCCCGGGATGGGCAGAGGCTCACGGGTGGCTTCCCCGGCTGACTCACCTGTCACTTTGGCAGAGCCCCCTCCACTCACCTTTGGATTCATCGCGGAGCACTCGGCACCATGGGCTGGTGGAACGGGTGCAGAGAGACCCCCGCAGGATGGTGTCCCCACTCCGCCGATACCCACGCCACATATCCTTCCTGCAGGACACGGGAGCTGCGCTGGGGGTGGGAGGGATTCTCCAGGGACCCAAAATGTCACCCAGTTCCATCCTTTTTTATAAGCTCACCTTTATCCAGGCTCCCTGGAAAGTGACTGCAACCTCTATGTCTGTGCTGGGTGTGGTGACAGAGAATCATTGCACCTAAGGCTGTGGCCTCCTCTCTGGTTGGCCCTAGGTGACCTTATTTCAGCTTACTTTCCTGTGCAGGCAGGGCTCCCCGATTCATCTCCTGTTAAGTGAAGTGTGATCCCTTCTCACATTTGTTATTTGCTTGCTTGCTTGCTTTTTCTTTCTTTTTTCTTCTCTTTCTCTTTTTGTCCAGTACTGGGTATTGAACCCAGGGCCTTCACACTGAGATACATTTCCAGGCCCCGTTTTCATTTTTAATTTTTGTTGTTGTTTTTGGGGCAGGATCACGCTATATAGTTGAGGCTGAGCTTGAGCCTACTTTGTCGCCCTACCTGGCCTTGAACTCCTGGCGATCCTCTTGCTTCAGCCTCCTAAGTACTGGGATTACAGGCATGCAGCACCCCACATGGTTGATTGTCAACATTCAAGCTCAGAAACTTACACACTTGGGATACCTGAATCCTGGCCAGTCTTATAGATTGTGCCAGGACTGATTCCATTCTTTTTTTTTTTTTTTTTTTTTTTGTGGTGATGGGGCTGGAACCCAGGGCCTTGTGCGTGTTAGGCAAGCACTCTACCACTGAGGTACACCTCTAGCCCTTTTCTTTTATTCTTTGACCCTACTGTAGTACCTTATAGAGGAGAAAGGTATGTTTCCTTCCTTTCTTTTTTGGTACCAGGGATCGAATTCACAACCTTGCGCCTGCCAGACAGGTGTTCAAGCCACTGAGCTAAATCCCCAGCCCTATTTTTTGAGACAGGGTCTCATTATGCAGTTCAGGCTGACCTTGAACTCACTTTGTAGTCCAGGCTGGTCTCGAACTCACAACGATCCTCCTGCCTCAGTCTCCCGGGTGCTGGGATTAAAGCGCCACCATGCCTGGCTTATGTTTCTTAAGGTAACTATCTTCTGGCTCCATTAGTCTTTTCATCTGGTCTCTATGTCACCTTTCTCCTCTGCACTGTCTTCCTTAACATGCTGTTCACATTGACAGTTCTCCCTACAGCCCTGCCTACTTGTCTCCTCCCCCGGAGTCCAGTTGGCGAAGGTGAGTCGAGGGCAGGCGAGTCTCCCCGCCAGTCTTCCATGTTCTGTAGGGGCTGGCACAGGGGCTGGGACACAGGGCCTCCTCCCCTACAGTAGGTGGTCAGAGTCCAGTCTGGGCTGTGTTGACACGAGTGGCCCAGCCTCCCAGTCCAGCTAGAGTAGGGCCAATGGAACTATAGCCAAGCTGGGGTGTGTGGCAGGGAGGAGGGGGGAGGGTAGTAGCTGAAAACTGTTGCCCACTACCAGGGTGGGTACTAGGCTGGGACACTACTGGTTCTCTGACCATATCCATCTGAGCCCCAGGATTGTTATGCAGCAGAGCTGCTGGGCTCCAACATTCCTATTCAGCTTGTCCTGGCAGAGAGGATTTGAGGCATTTCCAGATCTCATAGCCTGACCAAGGATGGGGATTCGTGAGTCGAAGCATCAGAAGACACAAGAGAAAAAGGCATGAGCCTTGATGCCTCACCTCTCCACTTTGACTTTGGCTGCCCCAACCCCCATGCTGCCTTCTTGTCCATTGCAAGCCTTTCTCCTCCTCTGGACTTGACTTGACTTTCTTTCATTCTTTCTTTCTTTCTTGTTTTTTTTTTTTTTAGCAGTATATATTTGGAGTACATGATGATCATATTCATTGTGGGGAGTTGATACATGTACATAACACATCTTAACTCTTCTTAATTTTCCTTCTCCCTTTCCTTCCTCTCTATCTCTTGGTCCCCTTCCCAATAGCACTCAGGAGTCTGAAGCAGAAGGATCCCTATGAGTTCAAGGCCAGCCTAAACTACAAAGTGAGGTCTCATCTCAAAAACAACAGTAACAGCCGGGCGTGGTGGCGCACGCCTTTAATCCCAGCACTCGGGAGGCTGAGGTAGGCGGAGCGTTGTGAGTTCGAGGCCGGCTTGGGCCACAAGGCGGCGCAAGGCCGACCTGAGCTACATAGTGCGACCCTGCCTCAAAAAACCAGGGCCGGGAGTTTGGCTCAGTGGCTTAAGCGCCTGCCCTGGCAAGCGCAAGGC
>RJWM01010122.1:0-64968 GCA_004363535.1 Dasyprocta punctata
TCAGGGGTCAGGGAATCAGGCTTAGGAAGTGTTTCCTGGGTTCAGCCATGTGAGCTCACTAAGAAAAGACTTCACACGAGAGTATCTATCTTGGAAGGCAGTGTGAGCGTGGGTCCCAAGTCCTGCTTAATGACAGAGAGGAGGTCTTGTGTGTTTCAACTCAAGGCTTCTCTACTGGATGACCTAGAGCACAACTCTTAACTCTGTTTCTTCCTCTGGGGAACAGGAATGAATAATCCTTCTCCTTTCTCACCCTGCACCACACAACAAGGTCTTTGAGCTTCCCGGAAGGAGTCCTGAGCCTGGACTCTTGGCTTCCCTAGAAGACACCTTGAACTGCTCATTCCTTTAGGAAAATTCATAACCCTTTCATAATCTCGCTCCCTCATATTGCATTGATACGAAGGATAAACATCTCAGAACCAGTTCTTAGAGCTTCCTGGAAGCCCTAATTGGGTGGTTGGCCCTGGGGCTTCCGTAGTTGTGAAATGAGTAATGATGGGGACAGGTAGAGATCTTTGCCTTGATGCCCTTGTACCTAGAGGGACAGCTCCTTGATGAAGGCCGCTGTGTGGAGAGCGCTGAGTGTTCCTGTGTGCATTCCGGGAAGAGTTACCCGCCAGGTGCCTCCCTCTCTCAAGACTGCAACACCTGGTAATTGGGCAGTGTGGTGGTGGTGGTTGGGGAGCTGCTTGGGGGGTTTGGGAGGGGAAGCTGAGGTAGAGCAGTCAGCAGTTGCCTGGGCCGAGCCAGGGATGGAGTGTGGGTTTGGGACAGGCATGGAGTCCAAGGAGTACATTGCAGATGCACGTGGATGCTGGGGAGGTCCGAGGGAAGGCTGCTTTCCACACAAGCAATATCACCAGCTGTCTCTCCAACCCACTTTTATAAATGATCATCCTTCGACAGAGACAGCTGCATGCCAGCTGCAAACAGCACACAGCTCCTCTTCCCTTGAAATCTTTTCTCTTCTGGAGGTGGGAAGCGGTAGTGCCCAGGGAGACTCACAGGTCTGCTCTCCACGGTTCCTGCCGTATCGGGCCCAGCCTGGGCACCTATCCCTGCTGAGCTCAAGAGCTCCTCTGGACCTCACCTCTGGTCAGCTCCTGTGCAGCTTTTGACATGTGAAAGACTCTAGCAATGGCTCCCCTCTCCCCTCTGACTCTTGAGGCTATGACATCTGGGTCACTGTAATTCACTTGTGTGCCCTTATTTTCCCAGAGCCACCAATGAATGACCTGTGCTTCTCTCCCTGACAGCATTTGCCGGAACAGCCTGTGGATCTGCAGCAATGAAGGATGCCCAGGTGGGCAGCCCAGCCCTTGGTCTCTCCCCATCCCCTGATGGACAGGTCTGTCCTCTCTTGTGGGGAGGGCCCTGTGGCAGGCCAGGGAGTGGCTGGTTCTTTTGCAGGGAATGGAGCCTGGCTTGGTTTCAGATGCCAGCTGCACTAATGTGCTGGTGGCCAAGGGAAGGTGCCCCGCCTTTGCTGGAAGTGGGGCGTGCACCTGGCCAGGTGTTCCTACCCTTCCTGTCACCTGCTTGCTCAAAGGCTTGAGGCTTCTGAGCTAGATGGCCTGTGAAGTCATGACCCACTGAGCAAACATTCTTGGGAACTTCAGAGGAAGAGGGTGCTGCCTACTCTTCAGGATTGAAGTGAGAGTTTCAGTGGAATTTCCTGGAATGCTTGATATGCAGACTATAGCATGATTCAAGAGCTGGGAGGACCAGGCCACCAAGTGATTCCCCCGTCCTCCTTGTTCTGGAAAATCTGTGTAGGAAAAATGGTTTTACAATGTACGCCCTTTGCTTTCCCCCGCCTCCCTCCGTTCTGTTTACTGTAAACCTCGCCCATTCAAATCTTCCTCCACCAACTCCCGTGGCCCTAGACCTTCTGCATTGTGTGCACTCTTGTGACATTTATGAGGTAGTGGGCACTGTGCTAGGTGTTTCACACATGTCACCCCATTGGTACTGCCTACGAGATTGGTGCAGTTTGTTCACACCTTAAAAAAGAGGGAACACGTCCAGAGAAAGCAACCTGCTCAGTTACACAGCTGCCAAGGGGCAGAGGCAGGACTCAGACAAACTCACACCTGCCAGACTTCTACGTGGCCTTTTCCTTTCTAGGTCTTAGACTTTGGTGGGCTGAGAGTGGATTGAGTTTGGATACCTGGGGCCATCTTCGAAGCCTGTGGATTGTAGAGTTTGGGGTCACGCAGGGCCTTATCCAGTCACAAAGAGACCGGCATTTCAGAGATGGGAACCTCGGGGCACTTCTGAGGCTACCAATCGCTGAGTGTCACCTGCGGGATCTGGAGGGAGGGGAGTGCGCGGGGGAACACCTGTCTGTGCTGGGGAGCCATGGGGGCTTCCTAGGACTCACTCCCCACATGCCTCTACTTAGGGATGAGAGTTTCAGGCAGCTGTAAGCGGAGCTCTGGTGCATCTGTGAGCACCACATTGCAGCCATAATGTTAATTCCTGATGCTGGCTACTTGTGAAGTTTCTTTTAGTTTGTGATACTGGAGGTTCAAGTCCAAGACTGGGTGGCCCCATTTGTTTGGGCCTCTGATGATGGTGGCATATGGTGCTGGAGTGTGTGTAAAAGCCAGGAAGCAGAGACAGAGACAGAGAGGATGGGTCCTCGCAGTGCCCTTCCCGAGCACAGCCCTGTGACGGTTCAGCCTCGCTAGTTCTCTCCACTCCCTAATAACACCAGCTTGGGGACCAGTGCTTTAACACAAATGAAGCCTTTGGGACAGGCTGGGTGCAGGCTGTAGCATGTGGTTTCCCCTCAGCTTGCAGACGTCCGGCTGTGTAGCCTGAGCTCTTTTCCCCTCCTCTGGGAAGCACAGTGCCCAGAGAAGCTCTGCTTGGGTAGCTCCCACTGAGCTAGGAAAGTATGGTCAGAGACAGTGCGGTGCATGCCCATGACAGGGGCTGTTCCTCAAATGAATAAAGCCCTTGTTATAGAAATTGTCACCCTAGGAGCTGCAGGCGTAGCTCAGTGGCACAGTCCTTGCCAAGCAGGTACAAGGCTTTGATTTCATCCCCAGCATCAAAAAACCAATAGCAACAAAGCTCAGATAAATGAATAAAATAAATAAAGATATAAGCTCCTAATGGAAAAGTGTGGCAGGTACTTTGCAGGGCAAGGGATGAATAAGCAAAAGACTTTACATTTGTGTCCAAAATCTCATGTGAAAGGGGCAGGGTCCAGAATGAGGGACTGGGGATCCACGTTTTGGACTCAGGCAGTTTAAGGTTGGAATTCTGCCCCACCACTGACTAGCTGGGTGACTTTGGGCCAGCTACTTAATGATTCACAGCCTTAGTTTCCGAATCTGTGAAACGGGTAGTACCAGCAGCCTTCACTCCGTGGCTGCGTGAGCCTGTTATAACCCGACGCTCACTGTCAGTGTGAGCCGGTGCCATAGCATGAGAGGGAGAGAGGTGAGGGTCCAGGTAGGGGAGGTGACTCTCAGAGTCTGGAAAGTCCTGGTGCAAGGGGATACACACGCCTCATACTCCACGCCAGCAGGGATCGCGCCTTTGGTGGAGATCATATTCTGCAACTTAGGGGCAGGCTTGGGTGAAGGCTGGCATCTGGGCGGGTGTGAGCCGCTTTGCTCAAGGCCCGTGTGCTGACGTTTCTACGGGGAAGTTTGTAGAGCACTCCATCAGGGGCTCATATTCTCTTTGTAGAGAAGAGGTTCTGCCAGAAAAGGGTTTGTCTTTTTTCATGAGGGAGGCTCTTAACTCACACAAGAGTGGATCTGCTTTTAGCTTCTAGGAGTTGTTCTTTGTGCGTGTGGTGTAAGAATCGCTTGCTTTCACTCATTACCAAACTTGGGGAGCCTGGTTTTGTGTCTGGTGGTGGCTGGCTGTTTTGAGGGGGTACCTTTTGCTGCTGCACAGACCTGAGGTGTCCTGTTCTGGCCAGAGGAGGGTAAGCCCAACCTTATGGCCCATGGTTGGGTCAGATGTCCCTGCTCCAGTGGCCCACTGCTACCCTGAAGTGCACCCATCCATTTTCCTGGGTTTCCTTTGCTTGCTTTGTCTCTCAGTTGTATCCAGGAGATAAGCTGAAAATAACATGAGACTTCTGATTCCTGAGAAACAAATCCATGAGACTTAGAGTAGGAAATCAGATCAGAGGATTAGATTCCAGCCCTGACATTTTGCTTTCTAATTTTCACACATTTTCTTGCTAACCCCTCTTCCTGGGCACTGTCAAGGGTGATAGAAGTCCAGCTTGTTACTCAGATAAGAACGTGCTTGAGAAAACAGAGAAAGGCCAGGGGAAGAATTTCCACCCATTTTACCACAGCGAGGTCAAGAGTTGGACATCAGTGACCAGGGTGTTCTGCTTGTCCTGTGGCTGTGATTTCTGAGAAATAGCCATCTGAAAAGGCTTTCCTGTGACGGGGCTGGGTCTGGAATTCCAGGACATGCACAATGAGCTAGGTGACCCTTGGCCCTGGGCTGTTGCCTCTTCTGCTCTGAGTTCCATGAACAGTCACGCCTCTTCACTCTTGCCCTTTTGTGGGGCGCAGTGGAGTGGGAGGGGATGCGAGTGGAACCATCCGGAGACTCCCCGCTTCTCTTGATTTCGTCTAAGCTTCCATCCCAGGAAGGGTCAGTGGCCTCTATCTGGGTGCAGGGACACTTGCCAGCCACCTAGGGTTCAGACCTGTGCCCAAAGCTGAGCTGCAGCAGGATCCCAAGCCACGCAGTCGAGCTGGTGTGTAACCAGAGAAAGCTGGGGTGAAGGTGGCAGGCAGTGGGATCCTCTAATGTCCTCGACACATGGCTAACTGGGCTCTCTCTGTGGCCCTTGGGGTCCTCTGGAACCTCAGCTGCCTATGGGGTTGCTGTGGGGCCCTGCTGGGCTGGGCAGAGGAGAGCCAGCCCCTGCTGTCTGGAGGTCAGGGGGCCAGGGAGGGAGGAGGCCCCTTGTGATGGAGAGGGGAGAGGCCAAGGAGTTCATGTGTATGCCCAGTTTAGATGGCGAGGATGAGAGCAGTTGGAGGAAATACATACAGCAAGGTTGGTCGGGGAGCCAGATGCCTGTTGCAGCCTCAATGGGTTCATTGTGGGCCCTAAAGATGGAATTGGCCCAAGCTGGGCTTTGGCAGAGGCCTCCCGCTGTGCGGCAGTTGGGTGGGAAGGGTGTGTGGTGTGTCCAGAGCTCTGTGTTGCAGGGCGAGGAGGGGAGTCCCAGTCCCCACCCCCAGATGCGTCAGCCTGGGCTGGGGAGCTGGCTCTCAGAGGTCAGCACTGCCTGGGCAGTGGGGACCTGCTGGGCAGATGGGTTCCCAGTCCCCCACTGACCCCACTGAAGTCACAGCATGGGTCTGCCACTGAGGAGGCCTTAGGGCTGCCCCTCAGCTGGGACCAGGGTGGCGCCCGTTCCACACCGGCCCCTGCTGAGCTCTGTGCCACCGCCTGTCCCCTTCCCTGCCTCTGGTTGCCTATCAGGCTTCAGAGGCCGTCCTGGGGGCAGCCGGGTCCCTGACACCTCCACATGCCAGGCTCCTGGATGAGCACCGCCAGGCTCCAAGATGGCACTGTGGCCGTAGGGGCATGGACCAGGGAGGCCCAGGATTGGAGGTGGTAGGCTGCAGAGGGAACCGAGAGCCGGGAGCCCTGGGTTCTGGCCATGGCTCTGCCACAGACTCTGTGTGGCTTTATCAACTCTCTTGGTCACCCAACTAAGCAAGGCATTGAACTGGGACCAACTTAGAGTCCTTGCCTAGAACTTGGGTTTGCACTGGTGTGGGGAGAGGACACCTGTGGCATCTTGGAGACAGAGGTCCCTGCTTGCATAAGCATGCCACCTTGTCACCAGGAGGCTTCCACTTGTCCCTCTTCCTCACCCGTGTCCCTGCAGGGGAGTGTCTCGTCACCGGCCAGTCCCACTTCAAGAGCTTTGACGACAGACACTTCACCTTCAGTGGGATCTGCCAGTACCTGCTGGCCCGGGACTGCCAGGACCACACCTTCTCCATTGTCATAGAGACCGTGCAGGTAAGCTTGGCCGCCCCAGCGCAGGTGGGGGGAAGGCAGCACAGTGAGCCCCTCCTCCAGACTTCAGTGGCCTCCTTCATGGAAACCTGGCCTGTCCCCCTCTCTCTCGCTACTGTGACAAGGTGTCTAACCTGCTACACCCACCCAGCACCAGCCCATGAGTGTCCCCCACTTCAGGATGGGTCCCGTGTGTGGAGCTGGAGACACCTGGGTGGGCTAGGAGGACCCGTCTCCTTTCCTGAGTCTGTGTATTGTGTGTCCTTCTCTGGCTACCAAAGCCAAGGCAAGGACAAGCAGAGTCACAGGGCCTCCCCTGGGGTCAAAGCACCTTGTCTCGGGGTCAACAGGCTCCGGGAAGAAGATGGGCCACAGCCCTGGGGTTCTCTGTACGTGGCCAGGCCGGGGTAGGACGGAGTGGGTGAGCGCTGGGTGCATGCGCTTCTTATACAACTCTCTTCTCCCGTCGTCATGTGCTCTGTGGGACGATGGCGTGCTGTGTGAGGAAGTCCAGGCTTTTCTCAGGTCTCACGGGTCCTGGGCTGGGTGCCCAACTAGAAGGGGCTGTGGTGAGGTCACCCTTTGTCCCCTTGGCAGTGTGCTGATGATCCCGATGCTGTCTGCACCCGCTCGGTCACCGTGCGGCTGGCTGCCCTGCACAGCAGCCTTGTGAAGCTGAAGCATGGGGGAGGAGTCGCCGTGGATGGCCAGGATGTCCAGGTCCCCCTCCTGCAAGGTGGGCCCCTCCTTCTCCCTCTGGGGCCCCGACTTCCCCCAGAGCACCCTCCTTCTTTATGTGGGTCTCCGCCCTCTTCCCTTCCCTGGGCACGGGGTGGGGAGTCTCTCTGGAGGGCAGTGCGGGTCTCCTCTGCATACATCCCTGTAGGGAAGGAAGGCTTCCCTTCCCACAGGAGGAAGCTGGCAGAGGGCTGCTCTGGGCCTGGGAGTGGAGAGGGGAGCGGAACCAAGAGGATTTTTCTTTGACTTGAGTCAGAGGCTGGTGCTGAGGCTGAGGCAGGCGGGTTCTGTTATGCTTTGGGGAGGGAGAAGTGTGGAGGCCCGCACACTGCTACCAAAGGAGGCCACCTCGAGCAAGGCCACCTCCTCTTTGCCTGCTGGGAAAATCCTTCCTACCTAGCGTCTTCACCCAGTTTGCACGGAGCCTGCTGACACAGCGCTGCATCTGTGCGGCGTCCCTCCCCGGTGTCAGCCCCCTCCTCCCGACTCCTGGCTACCCAATGGCCCACAATCCTAGCTTTGTACACAGTGGGTGACCTTGGGTAGTGAGCACACCACGTGTGCAGGGTTGTGCGTGTCTCCACACCACCAGGGTAGGGCACACGCTGCTACGTGGTCTCCATCTCCCTATAGCAGCGAACATTACTGTGTTCAGTTTCGCACCTGAGGACTGAACAACCCAGCTTGGGAAGCCGTGTGCAAAGCAAGGGGTCCAGGGACCTGGAGTAGGAGGGTAGACAGATTCCTGAGCTCTGGGCAGGGATGCAGGAGTCTTTGCTGCCCTCTTGTGGCAGCGAGGAGGACGACAGTTCACACAGGGTGCAGAAGTCCCGTCGTGAGGAACGGACTGCCTCTGTCTCCCCCGATCACTCTTTTTCCTGTAACCCTCTTCAGTTTCATGGACAACCTGTCTGCCTCTGACTCCTCACTGTTGGTCATTTCTGTAGTCCTTGTGAGACATCCCATCACCTGTCCCCACAATCCCTCTGCCTGCCACCACCCTGTCCCCCACCCCAGCCTAAATCTGGTCCTGCTGGGTTGTAGGTGACCTCCGCATCCAACACACCATGGGGGCCTCTGTGCGCCTCAGCTACGGGGAGGACCTGCAGATGGACTGGGACGGCCGCGGGAGGCTACTGCTGAAGGTGGGTGCCTCCCCAGTCCCTGGCTCCTGGGGCCTGGTCCTCACAAAGCACCCCTTGTGCTCTGGGCAAAAAGGCTTTGTGTGATGGCAGAAGAATTCCTTTCTCCTCAGGCCCGACACCCCCAGAGGCAGAAACAGGCCTCTGTTGTTTGCTAGAAGCTGCCGCTTGTTTTCTGGATGTCCCTGTTGGCCCTGGGGGTTGTCCCATCTGGATTTTGGGTACTCTGAGCTGGGGGCAGATTTGCCGACCTATCTCCCAGGCGCAGCAAGGTCTGGGCGCCACTGTGAGCAGCGGGGAGCGGCCAGGTCGGAGCTCACAGCCAAGACCCCCTGTCCTGCTTCCCGGGAGGAAACGGCCTTCCCCTGTCTATGAAATGTTCCAGGGTCCTGCACCTCTCCACTGAGTCACTGGGCCTTCCCATCTGTGGGCCACGTCTTCCTGTTCTTAGAGAGGTCTTTGAATTCCACTAGATAGCTACCCACAACATTTCACCGTGTTCACATTTGTGTTGTTTCTTTCTCTCAAAATGTCCCTGGCAGGTGGCCACGTAGGTATTATCAATGCCATTCTTCTTATTCTCTCTTTTGTTTTTTTGAGACAGTGTCTCATTATGTAGTCCCGGCTGGCCTTATACCCCGGATGATCCTCCTACCTCAGCCTCTCAGTGTGGGGATTACAGGCTTGTTATCTATTTTATAAGGGAGGCAATTAAAGCATGGGGAAGTCGAGTCTTCAACATCCCATCCTCAGTCATGGCTGAGCTAGGATTTGCTCTCTGACCTGTGCTTCCTGTTAGACCTCTTGCTCTTTGGTCTCTGGGTTTTGTTAAACATTACTAAGGACCTCAGGATCTGCAAGGAGGGTTTTATCCATTGGTATTTACCAGATTAGAAATGAAACCAAAGACATTTAAAATGTGTTTATTAACTCATTTAAAAATGCAATCCTAAGCCTAGCATAGAATAAATATAAACAACTTTTTCATTTTTGGGAAAAAAAAATAATTGTGTTTTCCAAAACAACTCAGTCTTGAGAAGAATACTGTTGTCATACATTTCTGCCAATCTTCTTAATGCCCGGCTTAATAGGAGGCAGCTGGACCCTCGCGTCTACTTCTGCCGTCAGTCTGCAGTACTGCACATCCTGAAGCCTCTGGAAAATTCCACCATGCCCTTGTAAGGGAATGATAAAGCAAAAAGCCATAGTGACTTCATATTCATAGGAAAGTGGTTTTGGCCTTGCACAGCCACCCCTCTGGGCTGCACTGCCCCAGGTTTTGCCAAGGTTCCCTGGGGAGACGACTTCATCCTGGTGTCCCTGCTCCCAGGGGTCCTTGGCGTAGCGAGTGATGGGTGCTGGAGGTCCCTGATGAAATCCTGTTTCCACCATTCTCTTGGGATCTGTTCTTCCCTAGAGTCCCCAAGAGACTTTCAAACTGACTCTTGTTTTTTCCTTTTATAAACAAGTAAACTTGCAACCACAGAACACAGAGCAGTGGGGGCTGGGAGTGCCTCTAAATAAAGGTCCCGCATTTCTGCAGGCAGAGCGACTTGCCGTGGCCTCAGGATTCTCTGGTTACTGAGCCTTAACCCCGGCTTCCAGGGAAAACCCCGTGCCAATGCCCACCCTCCCTCCGCCTCCCTGGCCGAGGGGGTCCTGGGGCCTCACTTTATGGCTCAGTCAGCTGCCCGGTGTCCTTGGGCTGTCTGCTCTTTGTCTCTCTTCTGAGAAGAGAGCTCACTTTTGGTGGGAATGGGATGTATGGTTTGGATTGGTCACGAGTCAGGACTGAGCCTGGGGAGCTCACGGCCTGTGGGGCTGTCCTGTGGTTGGGTGCAGAGCACGAAGGGGCCTTTGTGGGGTCCGGAGGTGGTGAGCTGGTCCTGGGGCTTGAGGCAGACACTGCATGAGCTCACAGGAGCCCAGGACGGGGCAGCAGGAGATCTGCTCTCCGTTCTGCCCAGCACAAGATGCACACCATGTCCTGCAGCAGCCGTCCAGGCAGCCAGGCTTGGGTCAAGGAAAGCTGTGCCTTCTTCCTTGTGCTTCCTGGCTCAGCTGGCTGCTTGCACAACACAGCTCCACTCTGTAACCATCTTCAGAGGTCTGTTTCAGATAGCAGGTGTCTTCTCCACATGTCCAGAGCTGGGATGCAGCAGGGCTGTGGAGCAGCCATGGCCTGGTGTCCTGGATACATCAAGGTTTCTCACCCCTGGCCATGCTGACCTCTGAGAACAGCCAAGGGGGCGGAGAGAGAATGTTTTTTGTTTTTGTTTTGACACTGGGGATTTGAATCCAGGGCCTTTATACTGAGCATTCCCAGTCTTTGTGTACTATTTGCATATTATTTTTTGAGACTAGCTCTCACTAGGTCAGTAAATTGCCCAGGTTGAGTTCTAACTTGCCATTCTCCTACCTCAGCGTCCCAGAGTGCTGGGATTACAGGTGCGACTACAGGTATGAGAGTGGAGAATGATAGTGATGGCCGGCTGGTGGGGGTGAACACAGGGGACTTTGGGGAGCCTGAGGGCACCCAGTGTATCTGAGAAGGAGAGAGCGGAGGTGGTATGAAGCAGGGCAGGGGAGAGGGGAAGACAGGCACGTCACTGTTCTACCACTTGGCTCAGGCTGGCCTTGAGTGTTGGCCTTGTACTTCAGCCTGTGTCTGAAGGGGGCCTATGTTTGTATTAATGTATTTATTCATTTGTTGTACAACTCATTCACTTAGCATTTATTTGAGTGCCCAGTAAGGCTACTGTGCTCCTCCAAATTCATAGGTTGAACACCTAACCCCTCAAAGAAATGGCGTTAGGCGGTTTTGGGGATGGGATTAAGACATGAGGGCTCTGCCCTTGTGGATGGGCTCAGGATCCACGCTCCAAGAGCCGGCCAGCCCTTCCCCTTGTGAGACACAGCTGGAAGGAGCCATCCACGAAACAGGAAGTGGGGCCTGCACCAGAATCTGTTTGGGCCTGGATCTTGGCCTCCCTGCTCTGAGAGCTGTGAGCAAAAGGATTCTGTGGTTTATAAGCCGCTCACCCAGTGCTGTTTTTTTTTATAGCAGCCTGAACAGATTAAGACAGCATTCTAGATGCTGAGGGTACATGGTGAGACAGAACAGGTACACATCCTTGTGTTGCTGAGACAGAAAATAAACACAGTGTACAGGCAGATTATACCCTACATTAGAGTAGATCCTGGGGAGATACATAAAGCAGAGAAGGGACAGGATGTGCCAGGATTTGCAGATTTAAATTCTAAGTAGGGAGGTCAGGAAAGGCTCCATGCTTGATGTAACCAGCGCCGGATATTTGTGAAGCAAACATGGAGGCGCCTCTGGTTCCTTGTCTTAGTAAGGATGTTTACTTGGGCACATTTTATTTGAGGCTGGAAACTTCCACCACTCAGTGCCTCATGCACCTTGCAAGTTGGAGCTGGAGGCTGGCTGGGGCTCCCGGGGTGACTCAGTGGGCCCGGGCCTCGCCCGTGAAGCCTGGGAACACAGGAAAGGCACCAGCCTTGTTAGTTATGCACGGAGCCTGGGTTAGGACTCTGACCCGATTTCAGATCAGGAGCCTCCAAACAGAAACCAGCAGGCGCCTCCAGCTGTCCCACGGAGCAGGCAGCCTCCACGCACCTGTGTCCCTGGGTGTACACATTGGGGTTAGAGCCTTGTTCAGTTCTGAGATGGGACAAGGAGCCTGTTGGTGGCCTGGCTCCTTCTAGATTGTACTTTTTTTTTTTTGGTACCAGGAATCGAACTCAGGACCTTGCCTTTGCCAGTCAGGCGCTTTGCCACTGAGTTACAACCCCAGCCCTATCTGGCTCCTTCTAGAGCAAGGACGGAGCTGACCGAGGAGTGTGTGCTGCAGTGTGTGCCGTGGCCCCCAGGTTTTGCAGCCCAGGGCACAAGCTGCTGCACCTACTTATTTTCCCTGCCTGGGGAAACCTTTTCCATTAAATGAAATGAAGCAGCTGTTGCACCTTGGCAGTAGCTGTTCCAAGGTGTTGTGTCCTCTCCTCGCAGCTGTCCCCTGTCTATGCTGGGAAGACCTGTGGCTTGTGTGGGAATTACAACGGCAACAAGGGCGATGACTTCCTCACCCCCACGGGCCTGGCAGAGGCCCTGGTGGCCGACTTCGGGAACGCCTGGAAGCTGCACAGCGACTGCCCCGATCTGCAGATGCAGTCCAGCGACCCCTGCGCTCTCAACCCGCGCCTGGGTGCGTGCAGCCTGGGATCTCTGCACACAGGAGCAGGGTCTGGTTATCCACAGTGGGCTCGTTCAACTCTTCCAAATGTGAGAAAGAACAGGGCAGGATGGAGCAGCTCCCATTCCTGGCTGTCCCTGAGTCTACAGGAGCGGCATAGGTGTGAACTCAGAGTAAGGTTGTTGTGAGATAAACGAATCGGAGTGGCCACGTGCAGATTTATCTGTAGCAGCGTTTCAGTCCTGCTGTAGCGTCCCATTCTATCCAGGCCACCAGTGGTCACTTTGTCCCTTCTGTCCATGGGCATTTTTTCAGGGACGCAGTTTAATGTACATTTGAGCCACATATATTTAGGGAAGGAAATCGGTTGCTGAAGATAAATCATGATGATTCCCAGGGCCAAGAGCTGCTTGTTTACACAGCAGTGAGCCCAGAGCACACAGAGTAGGAGCTGTTGCTTCTCTCTGGAATCTGGGATCCCTGTCCATCCCAGACATGTTCCCCTCCTACCCCACAGCCAGGTTCGCAGAGGAGGCCTGCGCACTGCTGACGTCTTCCAAGTTCGAGGCCTGCCACCACGCTGTGAGCCCCCTGCCCTACCTGCAGAATTGCCGCTACGATGTCTGCTCCTGCTCCGATGGCCGGGACTGCCTGTGCCATGCGGTGGCCAGCTACGCCGCAGCCTGTGCCGGGAGGGGCGTGCACATTGGGTGGCGTGAGCCCGGCTTCTGTGGTAAGAGTCCCCTCCTCCACCCGCTGCCCTACTTCATGGTCTTCCCTGTCCATCCATGTCCTTTCCCAAGTGCTTTTTCTGAATCATTCCATTTGGAACTGCACCCAGGGATACTTTGACAAGCTGGGCGGTGGAGATAACTGTAGGTCCATCTCCGAGCAAGATGTGGTGGCACGGGAGCTGGCTCTTCCATGGATGGGTGTCTGTTCTGGGGGGTTCCAGACCCAAAGGTGTCCAGCATGGGTGAGGACAGGCTGTGGGGTGCCCACACTCATCACAAAGCAACAGGAATCCCCAGCTTGGGATTTCACCCTGGCCTTCTTCAGACTCCAGGCTCTGCACTGGTTAAAGTCATGCAAAGGGGAGGAGTCTTCTCTACACCCTCCCCTGCTCTGGTAGATTCCTGGCACCAGGCTTGGTCTCTGCTGCTATGCAGTGGCCTTGCGGTAGCCAGAGTGTGCTCATGTTTTGCTGCTTTTATGGCTCTGAGGACACTTGCTGAGTGCCCAGTGTGGTCAGACTGGGGGTATGATGTGGAACTTGAAACTTCCTTTCCAAGGCACAAGTGAAAATCGCCTCCGTCTGCAGGAAGTGTGGTTTCACTGAGCACAGGGATGCAGAGATGAAGGACAAGGACAGCCGAAGAAGACAGGAACTCGGGGCGAGGGCTGGGACAGCCGAAGGAGGCTGTGTGGAGCAGGGAGACTTGCACATGGTTTTGAAAAGGTGCTTGCTTGACAGAGGAGAGTTGGTTGAATAGGAGGCAAACATTCCAGAGGGTAAATGTTAATGGATATTCTGATTTTTAGGGAAAAGTAGATGTGTTGGGAGACTAAAATGTAGTTAGTTTTGGAAGAAGCAGGAAAATAGGAGCTGGAAGAGGTTGTAAAGGAATTAGTATATATGAAGAGAAATTTAGGTGAGAGGACTCTAAAAGGGCCAACAGTTATGGCTGCATAAGCCAACTCGACTTTGGAGTTTAAGCTATTTCCTTAAAGAAAAGGAGCAGAGACAGAAACAGGGACAACAGAGAACAAGTATATAACTCCACACGCTGTGCCCTCTCCACCTCTCCAACTGGATGTCATAAGTAATCACAGGTTGGCCACTGAAAAACTCCAGCTAAAGCCTTGCGGGCAGCTTGCTGTAATCTTCCAGCCCTCAGTGCAGCCTCCTACACTTCTGTTTTCCCAGTGTCTGTAGTCTAGAAACTGGAAAAAGTAGTAGTGAGTCAGTGCAGTGGTATTTTTGAGCATGCCTTGGTCATCACCACCCCAACAGAGGTTATACACAATCGGACGCAGCAACAGCCCAAGGTTTTCCTGATGCGGGACGTTGTCCTAGAATGCCCAGGGCCCTCAGAAACTTTCACCGATCTCTCTACCGTGACTGACCAGCACCTCCATGGAGCAGAACAAGAAGGGGGCTGGTGTGGCAGTAGCAGGGACTGAGATTTGGGGAAGGGATTTCTTGACTCCAGAGGCTTTGTGGTACAGAAAAAGTCTTGGCTGGTGAGAAAGAAGCTTCCCTGGAGATGTTTAAGGACGAGAGAGCTCTAACTCCACAGGCTAATGTGGCAGATGGTCGTAGGTTGCTTCTCTAATCCCCAGAAAGGGGAGACTGGACTTTTGGGTTCTTCCTTCCTTCTTCCACCAACAGAGGAGCTCAGGGTCAATGACAGACCTCATTTTCCCTTCCTGTGCTGTGGACAGAGCCCCCCAAACCACCGAGTTCATCTGTAAGGCGAGGTCACACTGACCAAGGAAAAGATTTAACCAGGTGGTGACCTGGTAGATGCGGTGAGGAGGCTCAGGAGGAGCACATGTTTTTCCTTCCTTGTAAAATGCAGAGAAGACTGAGGGTTCATTGAAGCCAAGGGCCAAGTCTTAGCATCTCTGTGTGCCTGAACCTAGCACAGCCCCTGGCATGTAATGGGCACATAATAAATGCTTGCTAAACGGAGATGTGTATGATTCTTCTGTGGAACAAGACTGAAGGAGAAATTGAATATGGCTGCAAGTCAGCACTAGGGAAATAAAGCTGTCAGTCATGGTTGCTCTTTAGTGGATGATGTATACCCTTGTCACCATGCACTGAAGGGCTGGAAGCAGGCACCACCACTGGCATGTCCCCTCTTACCCTATCCTCCTACCCATGCAGCTGATGGCCCAGACTCTCCATTCTTTTAGGAAAGCCAGTGTCTCTGATGGTTTGAGAGCCATTCCCTTCCTGGCTACCCTCAAACACCAAGTCCACGGTGGTCTTCAGAATGGGAGGTGCCGGGCCTCTCCAGGGCTGAGTTCTATAGCATCTGTGAGGGGCTCGAACTGTGAGTCTCCACTGCAGAAATGAATTCTGATAAAAGAGAGAAGGACTCTCATGGTCCAGGGAGAAGTGTGCCCAGACTGAAGCTTTAGTTTCTTAGCAGCAGATCAGCAACTAGAAAGCACTTTGAAAGGGCAAAGTGCACCCCTCAATTCGCCTGTCTTTTTTGTGTCCTCCCAGTAGAGAATGTCACCATCAGGGTGTTCATTAGGTGCTGGTACAGGATGGCCACGATGAGGGGTGCCAGGCCTTCACAGGAAGACTCTTCCCATCTTGAACCTGCTGAGCTGGGGCTGTGTGGCCTTGGCAGTGTCAATGCCAGGACAGCTGGGAACCTTCACCACACTCAGGCTTTCCACTAAACCTGCTGGTGCACTAAAGACTCGGGCAGATACTGTTTAAGTCTAGCCAGGATGCTGCTCAAGGTCATCCACTTACTGGTGGTGGGATTGGGGCCCACATCTGTTCTCTTAGCTGCCTTAGCACTATGCTCCCTTTCCTCCTGGATTTGTCTCCGGCATCTTTCTGCATTCCTGTGTGGAAGGACAGGGAAGTGAGGGCTGAGGGCAGATGGGGGCTGCCCAGTTCCCTGGGGAAAGTGTGTGTGTCCCTGCTGTTAGGGACACGAGTGTCCTCAGAGGGACTATTATTTTTTTGTTATCAAGAATCGGACTCAGGGCCTTGCACTTACCAGGCAGGTGCTTGAACCGCTGGGCTATATCTCCAGCCCATAGGGACTATTTCTTTAGAAAATTTTTTATGAGATTATTCAGTTTATTTAAAATTTGGAAATGTACACACTTTGGGATAGAGGGTACATGAAGGTTTATCTGTTATTTTTAAAGGCCAATTTGAATGAGTTTGTAAGGCCCTTTCCTATAAGGAGCAGCAAAACTCTGAGAGTCAGACACAGGGTGGGCTGGTGGCATAGTTCAGTGTCAACACAAGACTCTGGGTATGATCCCTAGTGCCATGGCAGACAGGAGGGAGATGGATTGGTAGGTAGATATGTAGATGAGTAGATAGATAGATAGATAAGTAGTTGGATAGGTAGGTGGACAGATAGATAGATAGGCAGATGGATAGACAGGTGGGGGAAAATGGTTATTATTTGCTGTTGTCTGATCTATCAGAGTATTTCCTTTCTAGGGTAAAATGGTTAAGAACCTGATCTTTAGGGTTACAGAGAGCTGGGTTTGACTCTCACCCTGCTTTTCCGGAGAGGCACGACCCTGACAATTTCCTCAGCTTACTCCTCAGTTTCCTTACCCATTGAAAGGGTATGATGAGAGCTAACTACCCAATTGTGACTTGTAGGGCACACTGTAGGTGCTCAAAAATGATAGCTCTTATTGCCATGGCTGTCATGGAGATGCTTGTGGCCATCACTGCCAATTCTTTTTTTTTTTTTAATTTTATTTTAGAGAGGATAAAACAGAATAAAACCAATCAAAACAAACCAGTGAAAGAGATACAGGACTTCAAAACATTACAAAATCAACAATAGTTACCATAATGCCTTTTGATGTCTTCAAAATAGCTGCAGATAACTTCAGACATAGTAAAAATCAAACAGAACAGTATAGAATAGAGACAATAAAAACAAGACAATGAATGCAATAAAGGACTTCAAAACAAGCCAATAGTAAATCCAAAATTGCTATCATAATGTATCTTGCTATCTTTGAAATAGCTGCTCCTGCCATTGGAGTTGGCATAATCAAACAAAACAAACAGAATAAAACCCAACCCCACAAAACAATGGAAATGATACAGGGCTTCCAAAACAAGATCATAGGGAATCAACAATGGCTGCAACCCTCAGAAGGAGATCCGATCCCCACTAGATGTCACATCGTGTACCACTATCCTCTGAACATATGATCAGGCCACTGGCCCTGAAATGTTAGTGAAACAACAAAGCACCACAGGCATCCAATTGCATTTCACCTCCATAGCTATCATCACAACCTGTGTTTCTCCAGATAAATTGGTCACTTATGGTGGGGGGGGGAGGAGGGGATTGGTACTTCTTGAAGGGGCTGGGGTCTGGCTGTTCCAGTCAGGTGGTGGCCCACGCATGGCACTGGTTCCCAGACTGGGCTTTCTTGCTGGTGTGGCCTTGTTCTCTCTATCCCCCAGTCCAGGAATGGCCATCACTCTCAGTTCTTTCAATATTCAGAGACACCAGAATTTCTGCTAAGTCCTAGGTTGGGGGAATTCAGAAGTGCTTAAAACACCTTACCTCTTGTTAAGAAACAGATGAAGTGCAAGTATCCATAGTTGTAAAATGCATTTGTGTGTCTGAAAATGCACTTGCTGATAGCAGAGGAGGAGGGTAGTGATCATACAGACACAACTGGGGGCAAAGATGCAAGGGGTGGCTGCCCATCCCTTGCTGTCTAGTGTGACTGCTGACACCCACCTTCCTCTCCCTCCTCCAGCCCTGAGTTGCCCACAGGGCCAGGTGTACCTGCAGTGTGGGACCCCCTGTAACCTGACCTGCCGCTCCCTCTCTTACCCGGATGAAGAATGCAACGAGGTCTGTCTGGAGGGTTGCTTCTGTCCCCCAGGGCTCTACCAGGATGAGAGGGGGGACTGTGTACCCAAGGCCCAGTGCCCCTGTTACTATGACGGCGAGATCTTCCAGCCTGCAGACATCTTCTCAGACCATCATACCATGTGGTAAGTGCTGGCTGTCCCGCTGAGGGACTCTGCAAAGGGTAGAACCTGATAGGAAAATGTCATTCATTTTGTGGGTGGATAAACTGAGGCCTACGAAGGCAGTGACTTGTCCAGATTGCCACAGTAAGTCAGAAGCATGGTAGAGAAGTCACCCTGGTCTTCTGATTTCCTTACTGAGCAGAGAAGTAGCTCTCTGGGCTGGCTGTAAGGGTTCATGAGCGTTCTTGTCAACTGTTATGTTCTGGGCCCTGTTTCCCCGTTCTGGGTCTCAGTTTCCCTTTCCTAGAACAGGAACCAGGAGAGCTCCCAGGACCCCTCTTTGTTAGCTTCCTTTCACTGTTCTCAAGATGAAGCATTTGAACCAGAAGAAAATATACCATAGTAGCACTGCCTCCAGGCACGCTGCTCTGGGATGGGTTTTAGTTGCTATAAAAATACCTGAGACACGGCACTCTGTAAGGAGAAGAGTTTTATTTCAGCTCAGAGATTTGGAGGCTGACAGGTCTGAGATTGGGCAACTGCATTTGGGAGCAGGGTGTATAAGACTGTGAACATGTGGTGGGCTCACTTTTTAACCACTCATGTTTTGGAAAATGAATCCAGTCTGTTGAGACCTAACTTCCTCCCGTGAGACAGGCATTAATCCCTTCCAAGGGTGGTGCCTCCATGATCTTACTACCTCCCAGTAGGTCTCAGGTCTTCAAGGTCCCACCACCTTGGCGCACAATTCCTTTGGAGATCAAGCTTCTAGCACATGAACCTTTGAGACCACAGCCTACCCAAATGATAGGAATTGCAAACCATACCCTTGAAAGAAGAGAGTGTTGCTAAGAGGCCAAAGAGGAGAGGTGAGTCCGGAACTTGAGAATTTTAGAGAATTAGAGGAGGAAAGGGGATCCCATGAGAGAGGGCAGCGAAAAGGGTATAACTTGGATGGTGCCATTCTGTGGAGACTAAGGGAAGAAGGAAGCCCAGTTGATATTCAGGGGATTGGCTTGTGGACCCTGTGGTCCCTGGCAGATATTGCCAAAATCTATGAATGCTGAAGTCTTTATATGAAATGGGATAGCATTTGTATATAGACTGTGAAGTCTTCCCCTATAGTTTAAATCATCTCTGGATTACTTATAGAGCCTAATACAATGTAAGTACCATGTAAATAGTTGTTATAGTGTACTGCTCAGGAAACAATTACAAGGAAAAATGTATGTGTTCGGTACAGGTGCAATTTTATGAATATTTTTGACCTAGGGTTGTTGAATCTGCAGAGAACCCACAACTGGTGAGGGCCAACTGTCATCACATGCAATGCTGACTTGATCTTTTGGCTTCAGCCCAGTGGTCATCTCACCACCTTTGTCTGTCTATAGTTTCCAAGGTGTTTCTCTCTGGGACCCTAACACAACACCATTAGGCAGGCAGAGCTTTAATTTGAAGCAGAGAGACATGATCACGTTCCCAAGTCCTCCAGCAAGTCAGTAGAACCTAGGGATTTGTGAGCTCTGCATATTGCACTGATAGCAGACAGTTGAGTTCACTGATCAGTGGGTTAGGGTGGTCCCCATTTTCTTGAGAAGGAAAGAAGTCTACAGGAAGTGAGGATGACTTGGGGGACAGCAGCTACCACCAGCTGTTTCTCCATAGCAGAAAACATGGCAGCTGGTATGCAGCAACCCCTAGGTGAGCAGGGCTCTGTCTTCTTGCTAGGAGAGGGCTGTGTCCTTTTCTGTACCAGAGCTGGAGCCTACTGACTACTCTCCACTTTACTTGGAGAACTGGATCTCATGGAGAATGTGTACACCAAAGAATTCCAGGCTTGTTTGTGGTTGTTCATTTTTGCTCCTAAGTCCACATACTGAAAGGCGAACCTCGTTGGAGCCAATGCTGGTGATGTCCGTGGAAAGGTGGCAGGAAGGTGCACACGTGTACCCAGAGGTTCTTCTGACCATGCCTGTGGTCATCCCAGCAACCCTCACAGTCACAGAGCAAGTCTGGGGCCAGGAGCTGGCTGAAGCCTCAGTGTCCTATAGAACAATAAATAACTACCATTAACAATTATTAACTCTGTATTTTAGAATAGTTAGGAGAGAGAATTTTGAGTGCCCCCAAACAGAACCAAGAGATGTTAGAGGTGGTGGATACACCCATTGCCCTGATCGGATCATTGCACATGGTGTATGTGTGCTCAAACCTTGCATGGTAGCTCACGAAGTTGTGCACTTCTTGTGCAGTAGTTAAAAATGAAAGAATATTGAAAACTTTATGCAAAGCCTTATGCTGGATGCTAGGGATTTAATGGTGAATGAGAACAGTCATGACTTCTGCCCTCGTGGTTCTTACAGTCCAGCAAGTAACAGGTGTTAACCAGTTACAAGGGTGGTTGGTTGGAGGAAGAAAATAGCTGGTCTGTGAGAACTCGAGATGGGGTGGGGTGAAGAAGGCTGTGTGTGTGTGCGTGTGTGTGTGTATGTGTGTGTATGTTGGGGAGAAGTGATAACTTTGGCTTAGGTCAAAGAAAAGAGTGTATGGAAGCTTATGGTCAAAGCTTGTGCTAAAGGTAACAGCACTCCCACAAGAGTTGAAGACAGCTGGGGGGCTGGAGAGGGAGAGGGAAGGGACGTTAGATCGCAGGGAGGTTTGCTCTCTACCTGAAGACCTTTGGAGGGAAGGCTGTGGAGGGCTTCAATCAGGCATGTTGCACAATCAGATCTAGGTTTGTAAAGGTACATGGTTGCAAGAGAAGTATTTTCCAGAGGAGCAAGAATAGGTGTGGGAACATCAGTTAGGAGACTTTTACATCGGTCGGGGAGAAATTGATGGTGACGGTGGAGACAGGGATGTGGATATGGAGGAGACAAAGCTTGAGGCTTGGTGGCGGATCTGATGTAGAGGGCGAGGGACAGGGCGGTGTCAGGGGGAGCCTGGGTTTCTAGTTGTTGGATTAGACCAGGTGGGACGGTCCCTGAAGCAGCTCTGGGAGAGGCCTGGTCTTGGTGGCGGACTGTGGGCTCTGTTTGGTACATTGAGTCTGAGGTGTCTTTGAGACCCCGAAGGAAGCTACTCTGGAGGTATCTATAGCTGTGGTCCCAGGGTGAATGTGAGTCACTCTGTCACTGGAGCTGGGGATGGGATGGCTCCACAGTGTGAGGAGCCTCGAGGGCCTGGGATGGAGCCTGGGGACACGGACCTTGAAAGGTGAGTATGGGAGTGAGCTACAGTGGAGGATGAGAAGGAAACCAGGGAAGTAAGAAAACAGGAAGGGAGTTTTTTATTTTCCAAAACAATGGTGGAGTCAAGAGTGGTTGAAGTTAGTAACACTGAAGGGATCAAGGAAGAAAAGAATTCATAAATCAATTCAGTGGGATTTAATGACATGGAGGTTTTTGGTGGTCCTGGGAAGCCATGCTTCAGGGACTGGTGGGTCTGGGAGCCTGGATGGAAGGAAAAAGAGTGGAAGGTGAGGACACAGGACAGCAAGGTGGACAGGTCTCTGCTCTCCTCTGCAGCTACTGTGAGGACGGCTTCATGCACTGCACCGCGAGTGGAGCCCCGGGGAGCCTGCCAGACGCGGTCCTCGGCAGCCCCCTGTCTCACCGCAGTGAGTACCGTGCCCCAGCGCCTTCCCTTCCCTCCCTTCCGCTCAGACTCCTGGTGCAGAGCAGGGGAGGGAGCACCTGTGTGTTCGGGGACAGCTCTGGCTTTGCTCTGGCTTGCCAGGACTTCTGGGCTTGTGCGGCTGATTTTCAGGGCTGGGCATGTCTTTGCATGGTGAATCCAGATGACTGAGGCAAGAGGCATTTTATATTGTGGAAGGGGAGAGATCAACTTATCTGTAAGATGGATTCAGTGAGACCTCTGTTTTGCCCATGGTGACCTTTCTCCAGTGAACAGCAGGGAGTGAGGTGGTCACCATGATTGTGGTAATTACTGTTCCTTGGTGGCCTCTTGTTTCCTGTGGATATGAGGACGAGGTCATCTATTTGAAGACTTCTTAGATAGATTTGAAAGAAGGGTCTCAGCTGGTTTTCTCCCAATTGGAGGTCCTAATGGTTGCTATGCTGTAAGGATAGGCAAGAGGAGAGGGGCTGGCCTTGGGTCTGTGGGACCATGTCCCATTTCTCTCTTAGGGACTGCATTTGTTTCCAGAAGGGTCACCCTTGCTCAGAGAGGAACCTCGCAGGAGGAGGGACATAGCAGGCTGTTTCCATCCTCCAGTTTTCCCTTTTTCTGAGCATCCTCTCTGCCCAGATGGCCGCCCTGGTAAGGTTGGGTCTTCCCAGCTTCCCACGTGACCCACCGGGGAGCATCTCAAGAGCTGGGCAAGATCCTAAACATAAGGCTGACTCAGAAGTTGAAATCAGTGCAAGTGACCTAAAGGCCACGAGGTCCTCTGTCTTTCTTCCCTAACTCTCGCGATGTCCCCAACTCCTGCCTCTTGTCCCATTCTTCCCGTTTGACCTGCCTTTAATGTGCCACTTGTATGAAGGCTTCTAGCCTGGGAACTGGAAGGTATCTTCTCTTTGCAAAATCAGGAAACTCCTGAAATTCTGTGCAGAGTGGGAAAAACCATTTATCTTTTTGGAGGTTCTATATAAAATGAGACTGGAAATTCTGACTTTCTTGCCTTAAAGAGATGGTGAATGTTACAAATGCTATTAAGTGCATCAGAAAGAAAAAGAAAGGTGTTGTGCCAGCTGCCTGCTCTCATCATGATCCAATCAGCTGTTGATACCTATTAATTTCCAGGAGAGAGGATCTGTAAAGGACACAGGAGACAAACCTCCCTGCCCTCACAGAGCCACATTGTCATGGGTGGTGTGGGGTGGAGTGGATATCAAGTGGGTGAGATGCGCCTTGTGGCAGATTTTGGGAAGAGCACATGCAGTGTTTTAGATGGAAGGGGAGGGATGCTGCAGTCAGAGGACAGAGGGCTACAGATTTAGATAGTGTGGCCAGGGAGAGGCTGTCACTGGAGCAGAGACCAGCGGAAAGTTTTTGCAGTTCGGCAGCCTCTCTTCCTTCATAAGTTGTAGTCATTTCAGAAACGGTTTTGTTGGGTTCCACCAAGGCTCTTTTTGTCAGCACTCAAACCCAGATCTCTTGAAGGCGGGTCTGGAACTTTTGCAGCACAGGCTGCTGCAGTAGGACTGAAGGATGAGAATCAGGTCCACCAAATGAATGCTGGGTTCAGGATAGCTGCTGCTTGTAGAACCAAACTCACATGAGCAGACGAGGCTGCCACCCTGGTGCCCCCTGGAGGCTGGGACACACTCACTCCCAGGGTGGGAGTGTAGGAGGGAGACCCCGCCACTCTGTCATTGATCACCCTTTGGTTTTCCTGCTTTCCAGGCAAAAGGAGCCTGTTCTGTCGGGCTCCCATGGTCAAGTTTGTGTGTCCTGCTGACAACCCCAGGGCGGAAGGGGTGGAGTGTGCCAAGACGTGCCAGAACTACGACCTGGACTGCATGAGCACCGGCTGTGTCTCTGGCTGCCTCTGCCCTCCGGGCATGGTGAGCTATCCCTGCCCCAAGGGGTGGGCACCTTCCCTTCCCTTTCCTTCTGGGGGGACCAGCCAGAGGAAGAAACAAGACTGGCATGGTGGGCTGAGTCCTCAGTAGCCCAGTCAGCCCCAAAGTCAGAGAGGGAGATGGTAGGAACATGTCTGGGGCTGATCCTCATGGGATCTAACAAAAATATAAAATCTTGGTTCCCAGGCAAGCCATGGAAAGTACAGAAAGGATTTCTAGAAAATACTTACAAGTAAAAGCAGGCATTTCCACTAGACTCTTCCTGAGGGCTGCATCCCATGGTGTGAAGATAGGACACACAATATTTGCATATGATTTGCATATATGTGTATAACTTTGTATTTTAAGAGAAGACATTGAGTCCCTCCTATGCCATTAGTGAACTATTACGAATTTTTCCCACATGAAGCCTTGTTTCTCCTCCCTGTAAAGTGCATTGCAAGGTCTTGGCCTGGTCTCTGTCTTGGGTTTTGGGGCTGTAACTGCAAATGTGCATGGAGGTCATGTCACCTGACAGAGTCCAAAGAAGTTCCCTAAAGGGAAGACAGGGGTCTCAACTCACCACTGTCCCCATGGAGTAGGTTTGTTAACTCTTGTCCCAGGAAAAGAATTTCAAGACACATCAACGAGAGGCATAGGTGATTCACTGGGTAGAATTAGAAAGCAAGAGGAGTAGGGAGGGCCACACCTTGCTGAAGAGGCTCAGACTGGCCCATTCACAAATATGGGACCAGTTTCATGGGACACTGTAGCGGGCTGGGGTCTGGGTGGTCATCTCAGTCCTGGTTTGGGAGCTCCTGAGACTCCCTATGGCTCGAGGGGCAGTTCTGTTCCCATGAGTGATTGCTGTTCCTTAGCAAGTGGCAGCCTTGGCTCTGTCACAGGGCAGTTGCTTCTGCTTGGAGGAGGTGACCTCATCATGGGGTGGTCCTTGAGACTCTGCTTTTCCCGGGACCCAAGGTGATTACAGGTTAGGAGAACGCTAGGTGTCCTTTTCCTGGGTTGGGAGCTGGATGCTGTGAAAGCTGGCAATTAAAAGACGCTGCAAATCCTGAAGATTTAGTCACTGTTATCTTAGTGTCCTCAGTCTGGAATGGTCATGAGCGAGAGAAAGGAAATCCATGGCTAACAAACCTTGTAAAACTGACACTTCCTGAGAGGTTAACTTTTCCATGCAGAGCTAAGCAGAGAGCGACCCAGAGTTTTAAGCAATAAGGGAGACATAGAAAATGAAGGCAGAGATGCCCAACTTCATCCTGCTTTTAGCTACCCATTGGGTCCAGCCTGTAGGTCCCAGTTGCAGCCCCCCGTATCCAAGGTCATGCTGGTACGCAATGACATGGTTCTCTTTTAGGATGGTGCCTCTTTTTAGAATCTCTGCTGGTAGCCATGGCTCAAGCACACCCAAGCCTCCTCAACCTCCTTCTCAAGTCTAATCTCAGGCCAGTTTTGTAGGAGATATATTATACAGATATTATCATCAGCACCCTGAAGAATGCTTCTAACTTTTTTCTTGTGATTGTGCCTTATCTTCTTGATTTCCCTGATTCTGATACCTGATACCCAGAGTGATGGTAAGGATCAGTGCTGTAGAGGTGAGGTGGGAGGGGAAGGGCTGCTCTCATGTGGCTTTGGGAGGAATTAATGACACCAAAGACTCCGCTTAGGGGGCCCGGGAGCTGCCGGTGTTCTGTAGAGGGGCTTTGGACTTGTCGGCAGGGTCCCTCAGGAGGCCTGGGGAGGGGTTTGGAGTGGATATGGGGCAAATATTGTTTATTCTTTCTCTCCATCCCTTTCTCCTCCCAAACACAGACACCAGCCTTTACCACTTCTCTCTTGGGGCTCCCTCTGTCTTAGTCTTGGAGGGTTCTGGAGCTGTCTTTTCTAAAGGGGGAGCTGGATCAGCCAGTGAGCACCCCAGACTGCAAGGTATAGTTCTTACCTTTGAAGAAGGTGGTGTCCACAAAGGGTCTATCAGGACAGGGAACTCAGACCCGGGTGGGACACGGAATAGGGTGGGGAAGGGGAAGTATCCTTCTTGTTCTTTTATCCCCAGAGGGCTCTCATTGTGAGTGTCAGAGTTTTGACAGGACCTAGTTCCCTGTGTCATCATCATACCTGGGGATGACATTTCCCAACATCACAGAAGATGCACACAAGAAAAGGAACTTCCTGCAGGGGACTGTGTCAGCACAATCTCTTCAAATGAATTCTTCTAGTCATGGAGGAAGCAATCCAGATAGTTTTACATATTAATAGCCACAGTAATTGTGTTATGATCTCAGATCCCAAGTGGAGAGCAAGACCTCAGACCAGGGTGTGGATGTGCTGTCAAGTGCTCCTTTGGCTTCCTGGAACCTCTGGCCTGAATTCTGGGGACACACCTGTCCCACGATGAGGGGCTTTCACCTCTGCTGCAGGGGATTACAAATGTCAAAGCTCATATCACAGGAGTGGGTTATTTGCACAACTCTTTCACTAAGATGCTGAGTCGTGGGCAAATTGTTGAGGCCAGACATGGCAGAGCAGGAAAAGCCAGGTAGTTTATTAAATGTGTACATTGTTCCTGCTGGAGCACAGACCTGCGTTTCTGGCCAGAACACAAAGAAAATGGAGCTGAAAACACCTTGTTTGGATCCGTCTGATGGTGCAGACCTTATACCTAGGAGAGCTTCTCTGTCCCCTGTGTGAGGTGGTAGTATTGCAGAATTCAAGAGAGAACACGGATGAATGGGGAGGATTTATTGGGTGTACACTTGACTCAGTTGGACTTGTGTCCACAGAACTGAGCACTGAACAAAGGAAAGACTCCCATTTTATACGTGTTGCTAGGGGGACTGGTTTTCAGCACAGAACTTGCGGGTGGGCGGAAAGAGAACAGAGGCAGTTTGTCAGGCTGTGGCAGTTTTGTATCTTGGTGTTCCTGCTTGGGCATAACAGGATGTTATGGGACTAGGGGATTATACAATTTTACTTACAAGGACAAAAGTTGGTGCTTTTATCTGTATTAGAACAAAAAACATCTGTAGGGAAGGGGAAGTTGGGGAAACTTGACTTTTCCTTTAAAAATCCTGCCACAGTAGGGCATGGCATGCTACCAAGGGTTTGGAAAAGGGGCAGGGACTTTGTGCTCTCAGAACTTGCAAGTGGGAGGGAAGTTGCTTTCTCCTAGGTGCAGCTCTCTGGAAAGCACTGAGATACCGAGGACAGAGCTGGTGATCCTGCTCCAGGCCACACTTGGCCACTGTCTGATTCGTGCTGCTGTGCAAGCTTTGGTTCTTCATCTGAAGCTCAGCTGCTTCCACCGTAACCCAGGCACACAGCTCCTGTCCTGTGCCGCTCCCTACCACCATTGGCCAGGGCCCCAAGAGCAGGCATTGGAAAACACTTTTAAAACCAGAAGGTGCCACAGAATTGCAACAGTGCATTAGATTTAACCTTTTCATTAATAACCAAGCTTAGACTTAGAGGCTGTGTAGACCATCTCTTCTTGCTGTCTACGGAGGATTTGAGTAGGGACCATTTTGCTTAAATTTCTAACCATGGAGCAATGCTTCTGTCAATACAACAAAAGTGGATTGTCAGAAAAGTAACACAAGAAAATGTGACATATGAAGTATGAGCCCCTCCCAATCTTTATCACATACATTAGGTGGGATGTTGCTCTGTCCAGCTGCTGTACCTCGGTGTCAGCTCTTGCACCGTCACAGGTCAGCGCAGGACCAGGACCCACTCTTTGAGTAGCAGTGCCCTGGGCCAGTGATGGCCTTTCCTCCTTCAATGCCCAGAAGCATTTGTTTCAAAATACTGGGCGCCAGGAGGGAGACCTTTTCTTTCTGATTTGTTCCTGGCCTGGCACCTTCGCAGAGCAGAGGTTTTTTTGATTCACCTGCCAAGCTGCGTTCTGTCTGCTCCTGCCAGTGCTGTACAGGTCTCCTTGCCTGGGGACAGCGGGTAGGATACTGTTAGTGGGTGGAAAAACGGCCGGAGGAGGAGCCATGAGGAGAGACGATGTGTGGGAATGCTGTGCTTCCTGACATTTACTCAACTGAATGACGAATCACTTAAACTCTTTGTGTCTTAATTTCCTCACCTGCAAACCTGAATTAGAAGGGTTTGGAGATTGGGGATGACAGCGTGCCGGACATGTGGAAGGGGCTTCATGTATGGTGGTTTAATGGCCACTGTCACCATAAGTTCACGGAGAGAAAACTGAATCATATTATGAAGAGAGATGCTAGAAGAAATTAACCATCACACACTGGGAGTACGTTTTCAGGCCCCTGGATTCACATTATGAGACTTCTTACGTCAAAAAAAAAAAAAAGAGGGGCTGGTACTAACAAGACATATATCCCAAGTCGGTTTCTTTAGTTTAAAAAAATCTGGCTTGAAGCGTCCATTCATTTAAATTAGAACATTACCGGCTCACATCACTAGGTGGCAGCAAAGCACAACCCACCACCCTACTCGCTTCTCTTGCATGAATTGTTGCTTTTTCTAGGGTCCCTGTAGTGGCAGAGCGGGGAGGAAACCGCAAGGACCCACCATTCGACTCCTCTATTATACAGAGGAGACAGAGAAGGGAAAAAGAGAACAACCAGCTCAAGCACATGCTGGACTCCTGACTCCCAGCCAGTCATCTTTTAGCCCTCTGGGTCTCTTCAACCTGGGGGCTGCTGCTGGGTGGTGACTCAGGCCTCTGGGTACATGCGCCAGTCTGGGGGTGCCTACCTGCCCTTTGAAGCTAGTAGTTCTGTAGAGCTTGGGCTCAGGGGTTCATCCAGAGTGGGCCTCACATGTGGGTATTAGAAATCTTATGAGATGTAGTTTTTTAAGTGACCTGGTTAGATACCTCACACTAGAGTGTGAATGATTATTCTATGAAGATTTATAGTCTTGGGGCTTTTTTGTTTGTATTTGGCAGTTCTAGAGATTGCACCTAGACAATGCTGAAGGCTTTGAAAGAGTAGAATTATCAGGCCAAAAAAACCCAAAAAAACAACCCCTATGAAAAGAGCAGAACCAGAGCCTGGGTCCTGATGGTGCTCATATACGGTGGGGAGAGTGGTGCTATTTCAGAGGACAGTATCAAAATCAGCTTTTGCCCACTTTCTGATTATTCCTGGAGCTGACCAAGAGCTAGCTGCGTGTTCTCAGTGATAGTCACCCTTACTCAGAAAATCCTGAGTTGATGGGTAGTGGATTGAGTGTTTCTGATGTTTCCTTGTGAAGACTTTAAAGGGCGTCTGTAAATTTTATCTCGGTGGCCCTCTGCTCTCAGAGGCCCCGCTCTAGGGCGGAGATGCAGGCTTCATTTCAAAGCTGAGGTTTTGACGATTGACTGCAGAATTCAACCAGTTCTGACCAGCGTCCTGCTCTTACCTCCTGGGTTGTTAAGTGCAGTTATTAAATTAAGAGGCCATTTCCTTTAATTAAAAGCCTGATATACTCTTATTGAAGAATACTCAAAAAATTTTAAAAACCAAGGAAAAAAAAAAAAAAAAGAAAGTGAAATGTCCACAGTCTCCTATCCCAACCAACACCCAGAGGCAACTTCCCAATTTCCTTCTTGTCTTTTTTCCTTTGGGAACTGTGTGCATTTGTATATAGTCGGGACCATATATCCATATGGTTTTCTCCCTGTTTTAAAAACGAATGGCCGAAGTATTCCATGAGCCGTGCAATTTTCCAAGTGGCCATTCTGATGGCTCCACAGGACCCCAGCGCTGGGGATTCCTTAATGACTTAATCATTTTCCCATCACTGAACCCTTGATTAGTTCCATTTTTTTTTTTTTTTTGCAGTGGTGAGTAATCCTCCCTTAAGCATGTAATTTCTCCGTTTCCTTTGCAGACGTGCTCTGTGTGTGGAGGCGGGGTCTGTGGATTTGCACACTTCCACGCGTGCCGATGTGACTTTCAGAAGTGTCTTTACACACACGTCCCAGGTTACACTGCCTGGGGGGCACAGCAGGGCAGAGGCTGTGTAGATAGTGCCGCTGCTTGCCCAGCCCCAGCCTGGGTGTGGCCCTGGTCCTGGCCAATCTGTGGCCGAGGTTGCCCTCCTGGCTCAGTCCTGTTTCTGGTGCTGGGCTCCAATCCTGGAGGTGCCTCTTCAGCGGGCTTCAGATCTGTTCCTGTGGCCTTTGGGACTTAGGGTTCTCTTCCCTCAGGTCCGGCATGAAAACAGATGTGTGGCTCTGGAAAGGTGTCCTTGCTTCCACCAGGGCAAGGAGTTTGCCCCTGGAGAAACAGTGAAGGTCGGCTGCAACACCTGGTGAGGCCCGGGGTCCCCGCGGGGGAAAGGGGAGAAGGGGGAGGGGATGGTGGGGGGCAGACCCTCCGCTGGAAACTGGGTGCTCATTCCTTTTCTCTATGCCTCTGTTTCTCTATCTGTGGAATGGGAGAATCTTCAGTATTGTCTGTGCTCATCCTGTGTGCGTGCTGCTCTATGGGTTAGCATTTCAGGGAGCCAGACCTTGGGGAAGAAGAGGACTCGCACCCATGTGGGCCACTGCATAGGTGACCACGCTGCTTGTGGAGATATAGGGCAAGGGGGACCTATTTTTGTGGGGTGTGCTCAGGGTGCACATCAAGGCATGGCTTGAGGGCCGACGTGGCAAGGGGGCTTCTCATTCCCCCTGCCTGTGACCGCTGCACTGGGTGCAGCCTTTGGAAGAGGCCCACATGGACGAGGGAAGGGCTGCCTGAGGCCTGGGCTTCCCGCCTCTGACGCACAAGTGGGCCTCCAAAGGCAGCTCTGGTGACAGTGTGGTGGGGAGAGGGGCCGTGTGGCCATCGGCGAATCGCCATAGATTTAAATATATAGCTGTGTGCCCACAAACCCGGCCTGGCACAAGTTTGCGGCTCATTGTTATTTCCCAGACTCAGAACTTTCTTGCTTTTCTGTCTTGTATCTCTGTGAGCCCAGAGAGACTTGTGTTGGTCTTGTGGAGCCCTTTCCTCAGTCCAGGCAGACGTGTGGCTTCCGGGGTGAGGCTGATCCTTGGCAGGTGGCTGAGTGAGCGTCCAGGCCTCTTTCTTAGCTGCTCAGCTCACCCTGGACAACTCTTTCCCTTCTTTGCCTCAGTTTTCTCCTTAGAACTGAGAGCAGCAGCGTAGCTTTTGTCTTTCTTCCTGAGTTCTGGGCTGGGTTGTGGGTTCCTGAGGTGTCTGGAGGCCTGGGTGGCACCTGGGAACATTCTAGATCCTTCCCTGGCCAGCATGCCCCCTTAACTCTCTGTGTATTACTCTCCTAGTGTCTGCGGGGACCGGAAGTGGAACTGCACGGACCACGTATGTGACGCCACATGCTCTGCTCTCGGCATGGGCCACTACCTCACCTTTGACGGGCTCAAATACGTGTTCCCCGGGGAGTGCCAGTACGTCCTGGCACAGGTGAGGAGGGGCACAGGAGTCTGTCCCGGGGTGGAGGGGGAAGGGAGCTACTGACTGCAGTTGGGGGTTTCCAGGTCAGATTCTGTCTGTGGAAAGAACTCTGGGGTCTGGCTTAACTGGAGTAATTTTCTAGTCCCTGAAAGCGGTGCCCAAACAGGTAGGAAGTTGGAACCTCAGCCCGGCTGTCTGTCTCCCTGCTGTCCACCCGGAGACTTCTGAGAACAGGACAGAAGCTCTTTTGCTGACTAGGATCTGTGTGTGTGTGTAAGACCATCCGCAGTCCACAATGGCACCAGTGTGGGTTAGAAAAAGGCCCCCGTGCCTTTTGGCAGACATGACCTTAACCAGGAGGCAGAGTTTGGGTGTGCAGCTGGCTGGATTGCAGGCCCTGACACCCTCCCTTCTGGCACCTCCTGTGGGGAGTGGCCGTGTGCAGCCCCTGATGGTGAAGATGACCCCTGGAGTTTGGGGCCGGCCCTGGGTCCCATCACGTTCTCCAGTGTTCTCATTTCTAGCCGAGTCTCACTCTGAATGAGGAGGAGGAGAGGATGGGGTTACAGAAAAGTCACTCTGCCCGGCACAGAATGACAAATTGCTGAGGAAACCCCAACTAGGGAGCGGGAGGCGGGCACCAGGCTTCTGCCTCCCCCTCCCCACTTCTGGGTTCCTGTAAATTTCTCTTGCTGGGTAAGCAAGGGAGATGAGACACTAAACAAATGTGGTCTGTCTGTCTGCAGTCCCCACGGGCAGGACGGGGGGGAGCTGGTGTGGTGTGAAGGGAGGATCACAAATCCAGGGGAGCCTCAGCCCCACACAGGGCACTGTGGGACCCATGGGGACTGAGGACCTTCACGTGCAGAGCTCACACTCACACCCACACCCCACCAGCCCTGGGGTGGGGGCAGGAGCTTCAGGGAGACAGGAAAACCCTGGAACAGCTTCCTGGGCACTGGCGAGCTGACGGTGTGTGCCTTGGAAAGCGTTCCCAGGTTGTACAGGGAAGCGACTTTCCATTACCAGGCTGCTTCCCAGCCTCAGCAGCAAAAAACACAGCTACCAAACCGACTTCAAATCTAGAAACAGTGCTCTCAGGCAGTAAGAAGCATTTGCCCAGCTGCTGCCTATCCTTACAGGCCCGAGAAACTTCCCCCGGGGGCCTGTTTTCATAGGTCCCAGTCCACGTGTGCCCTCTGTGGGCTGCTTGCTGTCCTTACCTACAGCTGGGCCTATTGTCCTTTTCTGGTGCTTGGTCCTGGGCCCCTTCCCTGTGCGCCCTTCCTCTGTGGGGCATCATCTGGCTTATCTCTTTCCCTTTCCGTTGGAGACTGGAACAAGGACAGCACGTGGCCTTTGTTCCTGTTGACCTCCATAGCCCACTGACTTGACCCAGACCCATTTAACCGAACGAGCCCGTGAGGGTGACAGTTCTCCTTTTAAAGAGGGACAAATTGTGTGTGTGTGTGTGTGTGTGTGTGTGTGTAAGTGTACATGTATGTACGTGCAGGATGTGTATGGCTGTGCATATGCAGTTGTATGTATATACGCAGATGTGTAACTCGTGTGTGGGTGTCTTAGTTACGTCTTTGTTGCTGGGACAAAATACCAGACACTTACAAGTTTAAGTTCATTTTGGCTCTCAGTTTATAGACGTTCAGGACATGGCAGAGGAGAAATGGGCACGATGGACAGAAAGTAGAGCGAGACCAAGGGAGGAAGAAGAATATATATACCCTTCCTCCACACCCACAGTGACCCGCCTCTTCCTACCAGGCTTTCATCCTAACACCACACCCAGCTATAAACCCATCATGAAACCTACCCAGCACATCCGTGATCCAGTCCCATCCCCAAAGCCCCACCTATGAGCACATGAGGCTTTAGGGGACTGCTAGATATAAACCCAAGCAAATCTCTGTGCATATGGGTGTATGTGTGTGTATGGGTATGTGTGTGTGTGTGTGTGTGTGTGTGTGAGACGCAAGCGATTCAGTCAACATTACCTTATGTGACCACCTAGTCATCTCAGTGCTGCAAGTTGAGTATTTGTCTCCTGTCACTCCACAGCAGTAGCCACCACAGGGGAACTATTTGCCAGCAATGTGTCTCATCCTGCCTAATTTTTTAGGCCCTTGACCAACAAGGGCCAGTGTTCCTTATCCTCTGTACCTAGGAGAGGGGGTGCTCAAGGAGAGGGGGTGCTCAAGGCCAGGAGCTGTGTCAGGGCCTCTCTGGTTATATTTCTGAGCCAGTCACCCATAAGGGGTCAACCAGATGTTAGAGCTGCCTGATGGGGTCCATAACGGGATCCAGGTGGGGGCTGCTCTCCAAGCACCCCTGCATCTCCCTCCCATCCCCTGACAGTCTGTTGTGCCCTACGCCCCAGGCTCCTGGCTCCTCCATCTTGGCTGAGGTTGGACAGTGTTCAGTTGGCAGTTCAGCTGGAACTCCTGCCAGCGCTCACACTCACACACACACACACTCACGGACCCACAGAAACACACACTCACACAGACACACAGACACACACACACACACATAGACACACTCACAGACACATACACTCACAGACACCCACACTCACAGACCCACACTCACAGACACACAGACACACACACTCACACACACAGACACACAAACTCACAGACACACAGAAACACACACACACAGACACACACTCACACACAGACACACAGATGCACAAACTCACAGACACACACACACACTCACAGACACACACACACACTCACACACACACTCAGACAGACAGACACACACACAGACACACAGACACGCATACACACACGCTCATACAGTCAGATGCACACCCTGGCAGAGGTGGCAGTGCCCTGTAATCTGTGTGCTGGGACCTTAGAGGACCAGGTGCCCATCTTCTGGGGTGGAAGGGCGGGCAGGGATAATATTCCTCTCCTGGTGCCTCTCTCTCCCCAGGATTACTGTGGTGGGAACCCTGGGACATTCCGGATCCTGGTGGGGAATGAGGGGTGCAGCTACCCTTCTACTGAATGCAAGAAGCGTGTCACCATCCTGGTGGAAGGAGGAGAGATCGAACTCTTTGACGGGGAGGTAAGAGGCAGCTTTGTTGCCTCCGTGCTTGCATCCCTTTGTTCTGTGCTTGGCTTATTGGAAAAATTTGTTAAGCATTTTTTAAGCATTCATGGAGCACCGTGTGGATGGAACAGTGCAGCTGGGCTGACCCTTTGGCCTTGATGATTGTTCTGTGAGCAGGACAATCAACCAGTCAATATGGATAGCAGCATCCCATTTTGGTTAAAGTGTGAGTATGCGTGTCAGCAGGTGTGTGACCGTGTCTTCTGCATAAGTGTGAGGAGCTGGGTGAGCAGAAGGGTGTTCCCCTCATGGGGGGTGTGGCAACAAGGCCCCAAGTTGAGCACCTGACATTGCAGGTGTTACCAAACCCTATATCTACCATTGCTCCTATACATACACACTTATGATAAAGTTTAGTTAATGGATTATTACTGTATGAATAATGATAATAACTAATAACAAATAGAAGAATTGTAATAATATACTGTAATAAAAGGTATGGGATATATATATATGTAAAATAACTTACATTATGTAAATGTTTTTGCAGTACTGGGAATTGAACTCATGGCATTTTTACTGAGCTACATCCTCAGCCCTTTTTTATTTTGAGACAGGGTCTTGCTAAGTTGCTCAGTTATCCAAGGGGATGGTGTGCATCTGACTGCGTGAGTGTGTGTGTATGCGTGTCTGTGTGTGTGTGTGTCTGTGAGTGTGTGTGTTTCTGTGTGTCTGTGAGTCTGTGTGTCTGTGTAAGTACGTGTGTCTGTGTGTGTGAGTGGATGGCTAGAACTTGTGATCCTCCTGCTTCAGCCTCCCAGAGTGCTTCAGTTATAACACTTATTGATGTAAAACTTTATGCACTAAAACTTATGAATCATTTATTCATGGAAATTTCCATTTAATATTTTCAGGTGTTAGTTTAGCTATGGTTAACCGCAGCAAATGAAACCACGGATAAGTGGGGATTACTGTATAGTTGTATATTTTTAGTTTACTTTCTAAATGCATTACTTTCTAATGCATTTCAGTTCTTCTGAGATGCATTTTATTTTTGATGGTACTGGGGAGCAAAGACAGAGCTAGACACGCACTCTACCATTGAGCTGCATTCTTGGTCTTTCAGATAAATATTTTTAAGAGCTCAGAAATGAAATAAATAAGATTTCATCCTGTCTACTGAGAACTTAAGAAGTGGTTCTCAGAAGGGTACCTAGGAGTTGCTAGTCCCAGGGCTCCATCTTGAGATGGTGGGCCTGGGTGGGGGCTGGAATCTGCATTTAGAGTGGCAGTTGCCCCCAGGGTGCAGTTTTGATTCAGCTGGTCTGGCCACATGTGGTACGAGGGAGACCAAAAGGTCTGGGCTCCCAGTCTGTCCCAGAATCTTCATTTTGTTTTGTGGCCTCAGCCTGTACCTGGTTTCTTATAAATACTCACCACTGACAAAGAGTGTAGAGAGAGACATCTCCGCTATCACAGAAGAAAGTGTTTAGAAAGTAAGATTGACTGTGGGTGGGCACCTTTCAAAGGTTACCTCTACTTAGGATGGATGACTGTGGTGACACGGAGAGGCGGTGTCCAGATGTGTGAGAGGCACATCTACACGTGTGAACAGCTTGCACGTGGTGTTGCTTGGGAGGAGACTTCTGCAGCAGGTGACGGCTCTTTGTGTGAGCCTTGCTAATGCAAGTCAGAGTGGTGGGATGGGTCTTGGGGGTTCAGCTCTAGTGATGGCTCTGCAGGTCAAGGGCTTGGCTGGAGCCCAAAACTGGAACCTGCAATCTCTGCCTCTAGCACTGAGCTCCAGCACCTCTTCCCTTAACCCTGACTCCTGATGACAGTTGCTTTGGAGAGAAGGAGGCCCAGGAAGCAGGAAGCTGAGTGTCTAGTGGTCATTGGGATAGGTTTTTAAATCTATTAATGAGAGGCTCTTAAAACCACTGTCACATTAAAAACCTACCAAGGGAACCACTGCAGTCAGTGATCAAGGTTCAAAACAGCCCCCAGTCCAGCACTGAAGGAAGCCGAGGCAGGACGATCACAAGTTTGAGTCCCAGTTGGGCAATTTAGGAAGACCCTGTCTCAAAATTAAAAGGAAAATAAAAAGAAAGGGGCTGGGGAATAGCTCAGTGATAGAGGCCCCCTGGGTTCCATCCTCAGTACTGGGAGAAAAAGGACTTGCTTTCTGTGAAGCAATGGTGACCTGATGTTGGCTTTGTTGTGTTTCTAATCTTGTAATTATGCTTTTGCTATGACCTCTCTTCTTCCTCTTAAACTTTTGGAGAACAGTAACTGAGATGGACACAGAAAGGTCCAGCATGGTGCTGGCCAGGAGGACCGAGCTCTGACTGCACACAGCAAGGGCCACACAGATTCTGGGAGGATGGGGTGCAGCGTGTGTGCACCTGTGCAGTGGAGACAGGTGGGTGTGGCAAGAGGGGTGATCTGGACCCTCCCGCCTGTTTTCCTGCCGTGTCTTCCCTCAGGTGAATGTGAAGAAGCCCATGAGGGATGAGACGCACTTCGAAGTGGTGGAGTCAGGGCGATTCTTCATCCTGTTACTGGGCAGAGCGCTCTCTGTGGTCTGGGACCGACGCCTGATCATCTCTGTGGTGCTTAAGCAGACTTTCCAGGTCTGTGGCCCCTCTTGCTTCATCTTGTCTCGACCTTCACCAGTTTCTTGGTCCTGGGGGGAGGTGGTCCTCCTGGCCCCCCTCCCCCACCAAGAGCTACAGAGTCAAGGTGGCCAGTTGACCATGGCTGCCCCAGAGTGCCTTTGCCTGGCGCAAAGTTTATCTGCACAAAGGAAGGAAGCAGAAGATTAGGCAACATCAGCTTTTCTTTAGGCAAACTGATTATGCACAATATGATTATAAAACTACAAAGTACTCTAAGATGTTGCCTGACCATGAGACACAGACCAGCACTTTTTGATTGCCATTTGTAAGCCTGCAGGGAAAGGGGATAGAATTTATCCAGGGTCTGACAGTTTGTTGAGAATTTGTTTGTTTCTCTACATCATGTGCACATGACTCTGGTGGCTGATTAGGCTTGGTAGGATCAATCTTCACAGCATCTCTGATGACGCTACTTATTGTCAGCTTGTACAGGTTGGGGAGGCTGCGTAGTCCTTGCTTCCTGTGGTGGTCCAAACCATTGATGAACAATAGACTCAGTTACTGCTAGTGACACCTTACTTGGTTCCTGGTATGTGTCAAGTACTGTGTGTATGTGTGTGTATGTGTGTGCTCTCAATGTGCTGATCCAGGAACAAGTGTGTGGCCTCTGTGGAAATTTCGATGGCATCCAGAACAATGACCTCACCAGCAGCAACCTCCAAGTGGAGGAGAACCCTGTGGACTTCGGGAACTCCTGGAAAGTGAGCCCGCAGTGTGCTGACACCAGCAAGGTACCTGTGGGGTTTGTGTGGATGGAGCCCAAGAGGCCGCCCCCTAGAATGTCCCCTATCTCCTGGAGTTGGAAGGTGGGCAGTGGGCGGCAGGAACTGTAGGTGGTGACAACTTGGGAACAGGGTCTCTGGTATCCTTCTGTGTCCCCGCAGTGTGCCAGCCTGATGTTGATCTATCTGTGCACCCTTCCCTGTCCCCAGGTGGTGCTGGATGTGTCCCCTGCCACCTGCCATAACAACATTGTGAAGCAGACCATGGTGGATTCCTCCTGCAGGATTCTCACTAGTGACATTTTCCAGGACTGCAACAAGCTGGTGAGAGCCTTGTGGGGGGAGGGAGGGCGAGTTAAAGGGCTGGCCCGGGACGGCTGGAGTGTGCGGTTCTCCTGTGCAAATGACTGACCCCTATCCAGATGATGCTGTGGTCCTTTCTGTGCCTGGGAACCAGAGACAAAGACAGCACCTTCTGAGGGAGTCCATGGCCGCAGACTCCTGCACAGGAAGTGGCATTCGCCCACACTTCCCCTTTGACCTTGGTCTTAGAGTTTGTTGCATTTTCTTGTCTCTCATCTTAGAGACAAAGAGCTGCTTTTCCTGTTACTGCTCTGGGTCTCCAGGCCTAAGAATCCTCCAATCATCCCTTCATCAATGAACTAATAAACAAACAAAAGCAATTCCATTAGTGCCCCCTTCTCTTCTCACAGAAACTCTTTTGTGGCCTTAACGTCAGTGGTGTTTAGGATTTCAAAGGACAGCTAGGATCCTCTGGCCTGGTGGCATCGGAGTTGAAAGAGGAGAGGCAGGGACAGAAGCCAGGGAAAGTGGGGCCTCCGGAAGTTACAAAGGGCAGTGATCTGCTTGATGAGTGAATTAATTTCTATCACAGCTTTCCTGGATGAGCCCATGGTATACAACATGCGTTCTGGGGATAGGAGAAGTGGAAACTACTAATGTGCTTGAGCACAGGTGGTGTAGACCTGGGATCAAAGCTTGGAAGGCCCACTTGAGTCCTACCTCCCAGCACACTTGCCCTGTAGCTCCCTGGTGAGACAACTTGAGTGGGTCCTGATGTTTGCCCACTCATTTTGGTACACTGAGGCAAAAGAAGAGAGCAACCAGATTTTGTGAAACTGTCTAACAGCCATGGCTCATGTACAGGTGACTGGTAGGTGGGCAGAAGATGGTGACAGGGAATGTTCTTCTGAAATTCTCAGGCACATCATGTGCTATGAAAGGCTGGCAACTTTGCTTTAGTCAACATTTCTTGCTGCACTCTAGATAAGAAACTAGAAATTCTGCCTTTTTACCCATTTCCTTTTGAGGGGCCCTTGTCCTTCTACTGACCCCCAGAACACTTTGCCCAGACCAAGAGACACACCTCTAACTACTGCCCAAGACCCCGGTAACCTGAGGCTCCTTTACAGGTGGACCCTGAGCCTTACCTGGACATGTGCATTTACGACACCTGCTCCTGTGAGTCCATTGGGGACTGTGCCTGCTTCTGTGACACCATCGCTGCCTACGCCCATGCGTGTGCCCAACAGGGCAAGGTGGTGAGCTGGAGGACAGCCACACTGTGCTGTGAGTCCTGGTGCCCCCGTGGCCTCAGACAGCCTCTCCACCCTGTGCCCATCTAGACTTGGAGGCCCATGGGGTACAGGGCACCTGCATGGGGTGGAAGGGCTCTAGCATGTGATGAATGGATGCCCAAGGGCCAGAGGACCAGGACACTGAGTGAGGAGTTCACACTGTGGGCGAGGAAGAACTTGGCTTCAGGATGGTCTGTGGGGACTTTGCTTCTGGACTGGTTCTGGAAGAAGAAAAGGGGTCATGCTCATGAAGTGAGGAAGCACATGTATGTCCTAGACATGACCATATTTGCTGGTACAAATGTGTGCATTTATATGGAGTCTTATATGGGTGCATGTGACTTCATGTTTTTATATAGAAAACAAATCTAGACCATGAGGTTCCTGGCTTGGGTGCTTAGCAAATCCAGAAGTCGCAACTCTCTGGGTGACTCCTTCGTTCCCCAGTATGATCACCACCTCTCCCTCTACCCACTCCTGTTGTCGCCTGGTGCTTTCAGTCATGGCCTTTTCTTCTGTTTGCACAGCCCAGAGCTGCGAGGAGAGGAATCTTCAGGACAGTGGGTACGAGTGTGAGTGGCGCTATAACAGCTGTGCGCCTGCCTGTCCTGTCACGTGCCAGCACCCTGAGCCACTGGCCTGCCCTGTGCGGTGTGTGGAGGGCTGCCACGCACACTGCCCGCCAGGTGAGGCCCATCCCTGGTGCCATGGGCACCTCCTCCTGCTCCCCATTCCTAGCCCTCTGCCTCCATGGGTCCCTTCATCAAACCTGGGCCAGCTCCGAGTTTTACCTAGATAAGTTCCTATCAGATGCTACTGTGTGTGTGTGTGTGTGTGTGTGTGTGTGTGTGTGTCTGTGTGTGTGTGTAAAACCCAGGCTCAGCATGAGCTCAACCACTGAGCCGCACCCTTACTGCTTCCTCTGTCATGCTTTTGTGGACCTATTCATGAGTTTATCACATAGAGCAGTACTTTCTGCAGTGGGGGAAATGCGCTGATTAATTCCAGGAGTAGCTAGTGTGCCTAAAGAACTGAATTTTTCTTAATTTAAATGTTAGTAATCATGTTTTGTTAATGGCCATCAGACTGGAGAGCAAAACTCAAAAGTTATTGAATCTACTCTTTGGAAGAGTGATTTGTTGTTAAGCTTGGAGGACCTGAGACACAGTGAAGGAACCCCTTACTCAGCTTTGCAGAGGGGTAAATCAAGGCATGAAAGAGGAAGGATAGTGAGGTGACCACCCAGGAGGTGTCAAAGTTGGTTTTAGGGACAGGACTATTCCCATTAGTGACAAGTGAGCCTTCCTGGTGGGAAAGGTGGGTGCTCTGTCCTAATGAGAGGTGCGCTGTGCAGGAAAAATCCTGGATGAACTTCTGCAGACCTGCATTGATCCCCATGATTGTCCCGTCTGTGAGGTGGCTGGCCGGCGCCTTGCCACCGGAAGGAAGGTCATCTTGAACCCCGACGACCCTGCACGCTGCCAGGCTTGGTAAGTAGTTGCTGGGTTGTCCAAGACGGTGAATGCTACCATATTCCTGAGAACTGCTCACAAGTTGGGGATGAAACCTCCTAGCTGGGTGAGTGGGCACTTTGTTAAATAATTCAGCTTATTGCTTAGCGTGTTTCTAGTTTGCTTCTATTTATATGAGAACAAACTAGACTGGCTCCCCCCAAAATATTAAAATATTTTTAAAAAGGTTTTTACCTCTAAGAAGCTTTTACCTTTTCTTATGGAAGACAATGTATTTCTCCCCCTACCCCCCCCCTCTCTGAATACTTTTTGTGGGCTATAGTGTAATATTTTAACACGTCAAATCAAGTCAGGGACAGGGGACTTAGCATTTCTGTTTGCTTAGGGCTCTTTATTGTTTCTGAAGGTCATGTCTAGTCTGAGGATGGGAACTTATAAAAGTCAGGTTTTTTTTAGAAGGTGGAGGTTCAGAGGAGGAAAGCAAGATGGAAATCCCCGACTCCCTGGTATAACATGGACATCTCAGTACCATCGTCAAGGTCACACAGCACAGCGTCTGTGACTGGGAGGGAAGACACTCCCTGCTGTCCCTCAGGGCTCTCACTGGAATCACCCCGGGGAAACTGGCCTTTGGGGAGGTGGGCAGGAGCCCTTAAGGCAAGTGCTGTGCTTTTGAAGTTTTGCCCAGAAGTGGGGAACATTTATTAAAATGCTGATATGTTCAACACCACTCCCTGACACTGATCAAGCCTTCGGGGAGCTTAAACTTGAGAACTTCAGCTCACTGGGGAGGGGGCTACGGCCACAGCTGCCAGAACCAGATCCTGCCACTACCATCTGTACAAACAAGAGCTAAAGCCACCCCGGGGAATTTTCTAGCAAATGCAGGAAACTAGAAAGTATGTCACTCACACACTGTTAACCAAGGATTGAGGCAATAAATCGTGGGGAGCATGAGGAAGTAGGAATTAACTTCTCAGTAGGACCCTGCTTGCCTGCCCTCCCTGGGCTGAAGCTGAGATGTAAGGATGAAAGCTCCAGTAAGGGCTGAGGTCAGTGTTGGCTTGGAGCTCTGAGTTTAGAACCCTCTCCTCACCGCCCCTGTCGGCACTGGGAAGGGCAGCTACACAGTACCTGCTGGCAAATCAGACAGCGTGGATATTAGTTCTGCAGCAGGTTGGGGATATCACCCAGTGGTCATGCCACAGAGGGATGCTTCCTGGTATGCAGGACACTGCTGCCTCCACAGCTTTGATGGGAGTGTTGAAGGCCGGTTGCTTGGAGGCTAAGCATACAGAAAGGAGAAGATTCCAGCAGGCATAGGTTCCTGGCACAGGGATACTTATTTTTTACCAGTGGCCTGGCATGCCTGGCCACCTTCAGGACCCTGGGAAAAGGGAGAAGTGATCAGGAGAGGCTGCTGATTTTCCTGGTAGTGTAGCAGTTTGTGAATGGGGCAGTGGCTCTTACACAGATGGTGGGCCTTGCACTCCCTGGCCTCTCCTCCTGCCTGTAGGAGGAGTGAACAGAAGAGCTGCTGTCTTTTCCTGGGCCTAACATCTGAGAGATCCAGTTGACTCCTCCTAAATATTGTCTTCTGCTAAATAAACCTAGGACCTTGAATTTTTATTCATCGTTCCAAAATGTTTTTGTTCTTTTCCTTGAGGCCCAGCCTATCAAATTCTGTTAAAATTAATACCACCAACCATTTATCTTCAATAATAGACTACTTACAAGTACTGATCAAGATCAGCATTTAGAGCAATATTTGTTCTTGGAGACACTAGGAAGAAGGTTTGGGTTTTAATTAAATATTAGCACGGCTAGAGATGTAGGTTGGAAAGAAATCAGAGTTGAATGGTTGTGTGGATGGCCTAGAACAGCCAAGATTCTTTTTTTAGGTCCTCCGATGGGTCAAAGTTTTGGCTTCCAAAAGTAAGGGAAATCTATGTGTGTGTGTGTGTGTGTGTGTGTGTGTGTGTGTGTGTGAGAATTTTCTTGTAGCCGGCAGGCAGTTCTATGGGAATGTGTCCATGGTGGGTTGAGAAGGGCACATAGCTTCTTCCTGAATCACTTTGGTATTTTTTGTCTCTGCCATAGTCACTGTGATGGTGCCAACCTTACCTGTGAAGACTGCCAGCAGCCTGGAGGCTTGGTGGTGCCCCCTACAGAGATGCCAGTTAGTTCTACCACCCCATATCTGGAAGACACCCCAGAGATGCCCCTGCATGACTTCTACTGCAGCAAGCTGCTGGATCTGGTCTTCCTGCTGGATGGCTCCTCCAAGTTGTCGGAGGCGGATTTCGAGGTGCTGAAGACCTTTGTGGTGAGCGTGATGGAGCGGCTGCACATCTCCCAGAAGCGGATCCGGGTGGCCGTCGTGGAGTACCACGATGGCTCCCATGCTTACCTTGAGCTCAAAGCCCGGAAGCGGCCCTCAGAGCTGCGGCGCATTGCCAGCCAGGTGAAGTATGTGGGCAGCGAGGTGGCCTCCACCAGTGAGGTCTTGAAGTACACGCTCTTCCAGATCTTTGGCAAAATCGAGCGCCCTGAAGCCTCTCGCATTGTGCTACTCCTGACTGCCAGTTCAGAGCCCAAACGGATGACCCGGAATTTGCTCCGCAGTGTTGAGGGCCTGAAGAAGAAAAAAGTTATCTTGATGCCAGTGGGCATTGGACCGCATGTCAACCTTCAGCAGATCCGCCTCATTGAGAAGCAGGCCCCTGAAAACAAGGCCTTCTTGCTTAGCGGCGTGGATGAGCTGGAGCAGTGGAGGGATGAGATTATCAACTACCTCTGTGACCATGCGCCTGAGGCCCCTGCCCCAACTCAGCACACTCAGGTGACACAGGTCACTGTGGGTCCAGGGCTCTCGGAGATTTTGTCCCCAGGACCTGAGAGAAAGTCCATGGTTCTGGATGTGGTATTTGTCCTGGAAGGCTCAGACAAAGTTGGAGAAGCCAACTTCAACAGAAGCAAGGAGTTCATGGCAGAGGTGATCCAGCGCATGGATGTGGCCCAGGATGGCATTCATGTTACGGTCCTGCAATACTCGTACATGGTGACCGTGGAGTACACCTTCCGTGAGGCCCAGTCCAAGGGGGATGTGCTGCAACATGTGCGAGAGATCCAGTTCCGGGGTGGCAACCAGACCAACACTGGGTTGGCCCTGCAGTACGTGTCTGAGCACAGCTTCTCTGCAGGCCAGGGCGATCGGGAGCAGGCACCGAACCTGGTTTACATGGTCACAGGAAATCCCGCCTCTGATGAAATCAAGCGGTTGCCTGGAGATATCCAGGTGGTGCCCATTGGAGTGGGCCCTGGTGCCAACGTGCAGGAGCTGCAGAGGGTCAGCTGGCCCAGCACCCCCATTTTCATCCGAGACTTTGAGACACTTCCCCGAGAGGCTCCTGACCTGGTGCTGCAGAGGTGCTGCTCTGGAAACACAATGCAGTTCCGTACCCTCGGCCCTGCCCCAGGTACAACGGATCCACATGCAGGAGGGAGGGGTCAGGGCACCCCTGGTGCTACCTGCATCTAGCTATGATGTGACCTTGGGCTGTAATCCCAGTTCTACCATACTGTCACTTGGCTAAACTCCTGTCTCTAAGTGCCTGTGTTTCCTTACCTCCCAAGCAGGGAGCTACTTCATGACCCTTTTTTAGGGGAGGATCTTTTATTTATGCTTGCAAGTTCAAAACTGATGTAGTCCTACTGTTAAAGTTTAAACAGTACCAAGGAGTGAAAAGTGCAATCCCTGCATGTATTAATGAGCCTTCCTGTTGCTGTGACACTTAAAGAAGAAAAGGTTTCATTTGACTTACGGTTTCAGGAGGCTTGATCCATGGTCAGTAGGCCCAGAGACCTCATTGTGGAAGGGTGTTGCAGAGCAAAGTTGCTTACTTAGTGTTGGGCAGGAAGCAGAGCAGGGGAAGAGTTCTAGAGAGGAAGGGCCATGTCTTTATGATTCACACCAGCACACCCATTAGCTCGCCTAATCTGCTAGGCATTTCTTAATCCAATGAAGTTGACGTATTAGGATGAATGCTTATACCACCAACGCCTCTTTCTACCTTGAAGGCAATTTTGGTGACTGTTAGCTCCCTTTTAACTACAATGAGTGAATAGACTTATTTATATGACTGAAAGTCTTTGGGGCCAGGCCAGGAAGTCAGGTGACCCAGGCTCAGGAGGCAGATTGCTTTAGTTTGAATCTTATCTCTACCACTTACTAGCTGAATAATTTAGGACAAGTCCTTAATCTCTTTGTATGTCAGACTCCTCATCTGTAGGATGCAGATGTATTAAGCATTAAGCAAAGTGCTTAATAACATTCCAGCATATGGCACATGTTCAAAAATTTTTACTTTTCCTGTCATTCTTTTCGTCTTCTTAACTGATGCTAGTGTCTAGTCAATTCCTAGTTCTTGAACACCCTTATGTGGTATATTTAGGACCATCCCAAAATAAGTAGCTTCCATTCAGTGTCTCTTAACCCTCACACTTAACAGTCTTTTTTTTTTTTTTTTAGCTTTTAGTCAGAGTCATAGATTTTATTTAAGTCCCTGTTATATAGTAATAGCATCATTTGCCCCATCTCAAAATGTGTTCAGGTCAGAGTTTGCTTCCTCTCTGTGATTCTGACTGAGACCAAACATTAACATGGGCACTGCCACTGCACATTTGTGTTTGGAATTGCTCATGGTACCTTTACCCACCTAGAATACTTGTGAACGAAGAAGCTCAATTTCCAGCGAGATGTTGCGGTTGTTCCATTTCTTTTTGACATCTTATTTTGCTGCTCCAGTATTTCAGTCACTTCTGGAATGGTGGCACCTTCCTGTTACTGAGGGAGTGGGTGTCTCCTGCTTTTATCTGAAGGCACTTAAATTTCTTTTGGGTGGAGCTTTCCAATGCCGCCAAACCTGGTGTACTTATTCACCCAGGAACATTTCCCCCTTCCCTCCTCCCTGGCCCATGTACCATCTTGACAATGAAGACTTCTTCCCCTTGTCATCAGTGGTACTCTCGAGAGCCTCTTGAATTTGGTGTGCACCTGCTGGGAGTGGTGACCAGCCAGCTGCAGGCACCTGTGTGCTCACCATCCTGATCCTCTTTGCAGACTGTAGCCAACCCCTGGATGTAGTCCTCCTCCTAGATGGTTCCTCCAACATTCCAGCTTCTTACTTTGAGGAAATGAAGAGTTTTGCCAAGACTTTCATTTCAAAGGCCAACATAGGTGAGCATGGTACCTCGAGCAGCCAGTGAAGGAAGGGATCCACTTGGCTCCAAATGATTTCTATTTTCTCTTTCTTGTTAGGACCTCATCTCATGCAGGTGTCTGTGCTCCAGTATGGGAGCATCACCACCATTGATGTGCCCTGGAACACAGCCCAGCAGAAGGAGCATTTACTGAATCTCGTGGACCTCATGCAGCAGGAGGGAGGCCCCAGCCAGATTGGTAATGTTGAAGCCTCAGGCTGAATGTGAGACCTGCGTTCTAACCCTGATTCTTGGGATAAGTGACCGAGTGTCCTCACCAGTTACTTTGCTCCTTTGCCTGAGTTTCCTCTCCTGCAAAGCAATGGGCTGGATGTTCCTTTGGGTCTCTTCCAGATCCCACTGTATTTTCTTCTGAGTCTTTCAGCTGAATCTTTCAGCTTTTGAATGACCTAAGAATTGGCTATGGGATGGATTCAGCTGCTTCAGAAACACCTATTCTTGCAGTCAGTACTGACTTGGTCTGTTCTCCTTTTCAGGGGATGCTTTGGCCTTTGCTGTGCGATACATCACCTCTGAAATCCATGGTGCTAGGCCTGCAGCCTCTAAGGTGGTGGTTATTCTAGTCACGGATGTCTCTGTGGATTCGGTGGATGCAGCAGCTCAGGCTGCCAGATCCAATCGTAAGTGTGCAGCGTGCAGACCCAAGACTCAGGGATTACTTTTAGGTGTTCAGGCTGATTTTAAATACATTCACATATGGCCTAGTTTCAATCACCAGATAGTTGCCCAAACATTGTACAATCTGGAAACCAAACAATAAGAAATATATGTCTGTACTTGTCCATAGTCTATAGATGATGACCTTAATTGCTTGGTGATTTTCCTCTGTGTCCAGGGCAGTCATACCTCCACACCTCTCCTTTTAAAGTGGTGTCCTTATGACACAGGAAGGGATTGGCATGACTTTGAAGTACCAACTGAGAGAAAGCAAGAGGACAACTGTAACTTCTGGCGTTAAGAGGGGGAAAGTAAATCAGTCTGTCAACAAAATGAACAAGTTGCTTTAGTCCTTGAGATAAGAAATCTGAGTGTGAGTAAACAGGGTGAAATTGGTACAAGCAATAGTGGTGACAGATCTGACTGAGAACTGACCCCAGTCTTTATTATACCTTCATAATGATGCATTTTCTTAAAAAAAACTCTATTCAGAGAAGGAGCATAATTCATTTCAAAGCCCATTTTGGGTTATGTGCAAACTCAGACCTGTGCAATAACTAAACTCCAAGTTGCCCAAAGATCCCCGATCTTTTCAGAAAAAAAAATCCATAAATAATTAATGATACTTCCTTAAGGCCCTATAAAAATGGAATGTATCCTTTGTTACTGGCCCTCTGTGGAGCAGCCTATTTTTCTTTCTAGAGGATGCCTACAGTATGGACAACTTTGATTCTTTTCTGTAATAAAAATTCCAGTTAAACTTTGAGTTATCAATTCATGCAGTTGCCTTAGTTTTTAATTTCTATTATCACTGAAGCAAGGACCCACACTAGCCAGTGATAACCACACAGCATATCCCTTCACGGCCATCATCCCCTTCCCAGCCCCCACCATCTCACCCCCGGATGACAGCTGTCTAATTGGAACCTTGGCTTCCATTTCTGTCTTTTGCAGTTCATTGTCAACACAGCAGCTGGAGCGACCATTTACAAGTCAAAGTTAGCCCTATCATTCCTCTGTGCCAGTCTGTTTCCTTCAGAGGGCACAATGAGTACTTATTGTGGCCTGTAAGGCTATATGCAATCAATGCCCCCTTCCTTGGTTGTGCCTTGGTTGTCCTCACCCAGCTCTGGCCTCCTGGGGCATGCGTTTCTGTTCGTGTCCTGGGTCTTCACACTCACTGTTCTCTCTGTATGCGATGATGCACCCTCACATGGCCTCTTTGCTTCTTCTGTCCTTATTTCATGTCTCTGTCCAGATGCTAGCTTTTTACTGTACACTCTGCTCTAACCACCGTATGTGAAACAATCACCCCCTCCCTAGCCCTGGGAAATTCAATTCTCCTTATTTCTTTTTGTTTTCCCCAAACAGCTAACCACATCTGAAGCACTCTTATTAACTTTTTCATGTTTCTTATCTTTCTCTCCCCAGTGTAAGCTGCATGAGGACGAGGCACAGGGACTTTCTCTGCTTGGTTCACTGCTCTATCCCCATTGCTTGGAATGGTTCCCAACACCCAGTACAAGTTTGTTAACATTTAAATGACTGCCTCAGAGGGTTGGTCTGTGTGCCCAGTTTGGGCACCAGTCAGACTAGTCCATTGCAAACACACTTGAGCACAGACTGTCTCTTGTTCCTTTGTTAACTCCAGGAGTGGCAGTGTTCCCCATTGGAATTGGGGATCGGTATGATCCAGGCCAGCTGAGGATCTTGGCGGGCCCGGAGGCCAGCTCCAATGTGGTAAAGCTTCAGCGCATGGAAGACCTCCACACTGTTGTCAGCCTGGGCAATTCCTTCTTCCACAAAATGTGCTCTGGTAAATCTTTTAATATAACTTTACCCCCTCAAAAGTCCATAAAGCCAAAGCAAAGCCTAAAATCATAAAACAAACCAAAACATTTATAAAAACACAAGTTCCATTCTAGAGAGTCCATGTTGCCCTTGTGTAACGTTGTACCTTGAAGATTATTATATAGCCCAGGACCTTCAGGTTTCTGCATGTGGAAGCCATATACTGCAAACCTCCTGATCTGCCAGGAAATCTTTGCTCACAGTCCTCCTTCCATTTGAACTATCTACTTCAGCAGAAAGGACTTGGACAAAAGAGTCAGAAGGCATAACAGGCAACCCCAACATCCCACAGGGCATGGTCCTATACTCACTCTTGACACGACCATAAAGGGTTTTAGAAATATGACAAGAGAATCTATCATGGCAGGACCATAGGTTAATTAGATTTTAGGTTAGAAACTTTAAAATATACATGATTTATTTTGGCCTGATTTTATGCATAAGGTGTGACTAAAATATATGGCAAATATTTCAGTTAAAAAATTTATTACAGCAAAAGACACATTGCTAGGATGGGGGTTTAGCTCAGTGGTGCAAGTGCCTGCCTGGCAAACACGAGGTAATGAGTTCAATCCCCGGTACCAAAAACAAACAAACAAACAAAAAACCGAAAAAACCCCAAAAAACACATTGCTATTAATCCCCCCTCAAAAATACTCCCTCTCGTATGAAACACAATTCATCCCTTCATTTTGCTACTTTCTGAAGCTGTTCTGGAACACTCCTTTAGTGAGCGTTTTTATGAGCTATGATGAAAAGCATGGTGAATGCTGCTGCTGTGTGCCTTCCAACAGAAAGGCAGGCTTGTAAAAACACCACCCACCTTATTCACCAGATATGGCACCGCTCAACATCTGACTCTTTGCCAGACTCGAAATGACCATGAAAGATAAAGGTTTTTTTGAATCAGGCCACCAAGGCAGCCAGGACATGAAAAAGAACTTTTAGAATTGCTTCAGAAAGTGGCAGGAATCATGGAATGAGTATGTCCCAAGCGAGAGAGAGTTTTTGAGGAGGATGAATGCCAATGTAAATTTAAACATTTACCATATTTTTTTCAATCACACCTTGTATTTTCTTAACATAATTATCTTAAGTCAAAATCTCCTTCAGAGTTATTGCATTTTCTTCCCAGTGGTCACTATCCTGGTGTAATCTTCAGGATCTTGCTTTATACATCTTCCTGGAAGTGACCTGTGTATAAAAGGAGATAATGACTGTATGATTGTAAAAATATATTCCCATAAGTTCACTGTTGTTATCATAATTACCAGTTATCATTGCCACAAATTATGTCTGAAGAATTATAGTGTGTTAACCTTAGGTTCCCTTGCCTCCACTGTGAAACTCACTCAGATTCTTTTTAGAGTTGAGGTGACTTCAAGGACTAGACCAGGTAGCCCAAACAGACATTATGAATTGTTCTGAGTTTCTGAGGTCTTATTTGTGTCTCTTACAGGATTTGTTAGAATTTGCATGGATGAGCATGGGAATGAGAAGAGGGTAAGTTCCTCTTTGTTGATTTTGAAAGAAGGATCAGAAATGTATGTTTGAGGACCTCATTCCTTTTTTGGAAATAATTTTTCCTTCTTTGGTCTCAGTCCTGCTATTTACCTTTGTCCAGTTCTCCTGCTTACCGTCATTCTGTTTTGGGAAATCCACCTATACCTTTTGTGTTCTGCTTCCCGTCTCATGGACAGCCTTCTTGCCGTTTAGGCTGGTGTCCCACTCGCATCTCTGTGTCTGTGGAGGTGATTGGCTGGGGGCAGTTGAGCTTGGCACTGGAATGCCTCGCCCTGTGCCCTCCCGATTCTCGTTTTTCTTCTGCAGCCTGGGGACGTCTGGACTTTGCCGGATCAGTGCCATACAGTGACTTGCCTGCCAGATGGCCAGACCTTGCTGCAGAGTCACCGGGTCAACTGTGACCAGGTGCCCAGGCCTTTATGCCCCAACAGCCAGTCTCCTATTCGAGTGGAAGAGACTTGTGGCTGCCGCTGGACCTGCCCCTGTGAGTCCTTTGCTGTCCCTGGCTTGGTTATCAGAGTAGCTGGGCTATGTAGAAAGCTAACGCAGAAGCCAACAGCCAGCCTGGAAGTTCCCTTCCCTTCCTCAGCATGTGCACCCTCACCCTTCTCCCATGCTTCCGGGTTCTCTGAACCTCCCGGAGGTCACTGCTGTCTTCCTCTGTCTTTGGGAGGTGCTTCCCCAGACCACACATAGCCAGAAGGAAGAATCCATGGGTCAGTCAACCCTGAAATCTGCATCTGAGATTTAGCAGTGGATATATAGTAGTGTGAGAGATGCCTCCAGAAAGCACTCCAACTGCACCCACAGCTATACCCCACAGGCATGGGGTGCAACAGGCATCATCAGGATGACCTGGTGTAAGAGGAGAATGTAGTCAAGTCCTCTATGGTGGTGGGGATTCCTCAACCCCATGGTTGGAAAGAATCGCTGCTTGCGATGACCCTTACTCAGCAGTGGGTGGCTCATAACCATTATGACGAGTAGGCATAACTGTGGGAGACTTAACTATCTCACTCTCTCTTTGGACTTTATTTAGGGGGACTGTTGGCTTGGATGAAATCATTCCAGACCTCATGCTATTTCTGTTTACTCAGGAGATCAGCAAACAAAGTCAATTACTAACTACATGCCCACTACCACGTAATAATCAAAATTCTGAACCTGATTAGAGTTAAAACATCTCCTTAGACCCAGTTAGGGCTGCTTCTCTCCTGGTTCAGTACAGGGAGACAGACACAGGACCAGATGGGGTCAGAATGTTCTGAGGCTGTGTGAGCGCTCTGCACTCTGGCCTGGCGGGTGTTGACAGCAGCCACTTTCTCTTGCCAGCTGTCTTTAAAATTTCCCAAAAGATTCCCTCGTTATGTTCCTCCAGACTTCAAGATGTAGTTTCTACACCTTGGCTAGCTGCTGCTTTTCTCCCATGAAACCTCTGGCTCTTGGGCATTCAGTCTCTGATACATTCTTTGTCTTTTGTCGTCAAAAGACTCATTCTCTGTCAGAAGTTCTTTAGACAGGATCACTACTGATACATTCATTTTGTAGGTCCTATGTCTCACCTCCAGCATTCTACACCTCTGTCACACCATTGAGACAAAACAAGCAACTATTTTGCTTCCACAGGTAGCAGAGACTCTCCATCTTTCTGCCCAGCTACTTCTGTTCAACAGATTTCTCAGACAGGTGTCATCTCTGGTGTGGTGATCCCCACAAGTGCATGGAACACAGTCCTCTCTCCTGGAGTGGCCTCGAGCAAGGCCTGCTCACCTGATCTGGGCTTCCTTCTTGTTCCTCTTGGGGGATGCACAACACAGGAGCTGATTCCTGCACAAAAACACCTTCTTAACACCTGTCCATCAATGCCCCTTTAACTCAAAGTGAGTGAAGGCCTTTAGGGGTGATAAAGCCAGATGTTGAACGTTTGCAAAAAATTTTGACTTAAAAATATTTAGAGTTGAGTACGTTCAGACTTAAAAAGTTTTATAAATACTGTAAGGATTTCTTACATGCCTTTTCCCAGACTGTTACATAATCATAGTATACTAATCAAAACTGGAAATTAACATAGGCAAAACCACTACTATCTTACTTACATTTCGCCAATTCTTCTATTAACGCCCTTTGTTTTTGGTCCAAGAGTCAGTCCAGAATACATATCCCCTTCCATCATCATGTTTTCTTGATCTCCTTAATTTGGAATAGTGTCTTAGCCTTTTCTTTTAATACTGTTGATGCTTTTGAAGACTACTGGCCAGTAGTTTTGAGAATGTCCTTCAGGTTGGGTGAAATCCAGGTTACCATTTTTCCGAGAGCTCCATAAGATACTTGCTGGGTCTGATGTGCAGGCTCCGTGGTCAGTTTGCCCGTTGTCAGCGATGCCATGCATGAGTACTGGGTAGGCCGGGCTCGCCAGGCTCCTGCACTGGAAAGTGAAGATTTTCCTGTTTACGTTTAATAATTACTGTGTGGAGAGATACTTAAAAACCACACTAATATACCTTTACCTACCAAGTTTGGCATCCACTGATGATTCTTGGTTGAAAATTTTTTTTTACTGTAGTGTTTGCCAAATAGAAATTTTCAATTCCTATCATTCCCTGCATGTTGCTTAGTTGAAATTGCATTGAAAGAAATTTTCCTTTTCAATAATTAATTAACTAATTAGTTAATTCAATTAATTATTGTATCAGTATGGATACATGGATTCTTATTTTATCTATGTGGTATGATCAGTTACTAGCATTAATTATTTTCTTGTGCCTGGAGCCCCAGACCTGGCTACTGGGAGTCTTCGCAGTTTGGCTCCTGTGTTCTTGTGACTTATTTTCATTGCTTCCTTTCTCAGGGGGAAGCTTGGCTGTCACCATTCACTCCAAGTTTGCTTATTCAGGAGTACACATAAACTAGTTTCAGAATTACTTATCCTTACCTACATGAAAAACAAATCTACTAACTAGAGCACCCTATTTGTGTGCAATTCTGTCTTTAAAGTTGGAGTAAAATTTTGTTTCCCAGAGTGACTCAGACTTTTCCAGTGCAATAGAGAAGCAGAAGGAAAGAGAAAATGGCCTTTTATTGAAGACATGGAGAGGAGGCCATAACCCGTGGGGGTCTGGTTTTCTCCTCCGACCAGATACAGAGAGGCAGAGGGTTATATGACCTCTGATTGGAAGTGGCGCATGGGGCGGGTGTTGATGACGCGTAAGGAACTGATTGGAATTTTCTTCGCGTGTAAACGAGAAAGGAAGTTGTAATTACAGCCAAAGGGGAAGAAGAAGGAAGTGACCGTCAGGGTAAGTGTTCCTGCTTTGGCCTTCCACCATGTTAGACCATCGCCATAATTGTACAGCAATTTATACTGGGGCAAGAACCTTTCACCCAACACCACCCCACTCCTTCAGTGTAGTTATATTATTACCATTAGCTTAACTTGTTTTGTTTGTATTCCGTTTGGGGCTCCTTTATCCCTTTCTTTGTCTATTTGTCTGTTTTTGGTACATACAGCATTGGTATGGTGTAGCTGTCACAACTTCCTAGGCAGGCTCGAAAGTATGCCTCTCACTCTCTTTTCCCTACCTTCTCATCCATTCCCACTCAGAACCTAGAGATCACTAATCCCATTCATGTCTGGTTTATCCCTCCTGCAATTCTTTCTATAAAAATTAGATTTGTCTTTGTCCTCTTAAAAGCATATTCTGCAAATCTTTCCATGTGAATTCAAAGAACACTTCTTAGTACTGTATTTCATAGCACAGTTATTCACCTCTTCTATGCATGTGGATTTAAGTTGTTTCCAATGTTTTGCAATTACAAACTATGCTTCAGAAGTAACTGTGAATACATAAACTTTCCTATAGCTGCAGGTATATCTTCAAGGTCAATTCTGAGAGGGGAGATTTGGGGTTCAAAGGTGCATGTGTATGTAGTTTTGTTGGATGAGGCTAGATTCTCCTCCAAAAGGCAGGACTTAGTTGTGCCAAACAAATTCCTCTCAGTCTTCTTTTCCATTAGCAACCTACAGGAGTATGCTTCCTCACAGCCTCGCCAACAGATGGTGTTATTATCGTTTTTGCTCTCCGCCAATGGAAATGGGATTTCAGTGTACTTGAGATTCATTTTTCTAATGTTGAGTGAGGTTAAACATCTTTTCATATGTTTACATGTTGTTTTATATTTTTTTGTGAATAATCTTCTTGTTTGCCGTTTTAAAAACTGCAGTGGAATGTACAGCAGGGAGTCTGCCCTCAGTAAATCCGAGTGTGTGGTGCGGTGTTGGTAGCTGTTGCACACTGCTGTACAAGCAAATCTCTGGGACCCTTTTGTCCTGTATGACTGTGACTCTGTGCCACTGGGCAGCTTCTGAAACCGCTGCTCTGCTTTTTGCGTCGGTGCGTTAGAGACCTCGTGTGAGTGGATGCATGCAGCTTTCGTTCTTCCTCGCTCGCCTTATTTCCCTTTGCACGGTGCCCTCACAGTCCATCCATGTTGTAGCAAGTGAAAGAAGAATTATTCTTCTTTCAAAAGCCTGAATAATACACCATTGGCTTAGTCACTTTTCCTGTCGCTGACAAAATAACCCAACACCCACAATTTAAAAAGGTTTGTTTTATCTCATGTCTTTAGTCCATGGTCTGCTGGTTCCAAGGCAGACACAGGATGGCACAGGGGCCTGGTGGAGGCAAAGCTGCTCAATGCATGGCATTCAGGGGCGAGAGAAGGGAGGAGCCATGGGCAAGAATGCACTGTTCCTGGTCACCCCCCATAGTGACCACCTCCAACTGCACCCCACCTCCCAATAGCAGATTCAGCTACTGAGCTCATTAACAGACCAACTGGTGGATCGGCGCAGTGCCACCATGTTCCAATCACCTTCCAAACATGTGAGACTTCTGGGGACATTCTCATCTCAAACATAACAACTCTGGCATATATATATATATATATCCCATTGCTTTATCTATTTATCTGCTGGTGCTCAAGTTGGTTGTTTTTATCTGTTGGCATTTTTTAATTTTTATTTTTGAGACAGGGTCTTGCTATGTAGTACAGGCTGGTGTTGAACCCACTATGTGGCCCAGGCTGGCCTCAAATTCAAGGCTCTCCTGTCTCAGCCTCTGCAGTGCTGGGATTACAGGTGTGGCACACCAAGCCTGGTTCTGTTGGCTCTGAGGAATAATGCTGCAGTGGACACGGAAATCTAAGATCCCTACCTGAGATCCTGGACTGAATGCTTTAGGGTGAACACCCAGAAGTGTAATTGCTGGGTTTTATGGCAGCACTATTGTTAATATTCTGAGAAGCTTATTGGCAGTTTTGCATTGTGGCTACATGATTTTATATCCCCACCAACACTGCACAGTGGTTCCGTTTTCTTCACATGCTCTCGGTCACTTGTTATTTCTATTTTTTTTTAAATGGCCACCCTAACATGTATGAAGTTGCCCCTCACTGTGTTTCTTATTTGCATTTCCTTGGTGATTAGTAATGTTGGATATTTTTCCATGTACCAGTTCATTCTTTCTGTATCTTCTTTGGAGAAATATCTATTTAAGTTTTTTAAAAAACTGTTTTAAAATTAGGTTAGTGGCCAGGTACGGTGGCGCGTGTCTTTAGTCCCAGCACTCAGGAGGCTGAGGCAGGAGGATTGTTGTGAGTTCGAGACCACCCTGGGCTACAAAGTGAGTTCAAGGCCAGCCTGAACTGCATAGTGAGACTCTGTCTCAAAAAAGAGGGCTGGGGATTTTGCTCAGTGGCATAAGCGCCTGCCTGGCAGGCAAAAGGTTGTGAGTTCGGTCCCCAGTACAAAAAAGAAAAATACTTTAGTGTGTGTGTGTGTTTTGAAATTGAGTTGTAGGAATTTTTATATAAAATGTATAAGAATCAACTCCTTATCAAATACAGGTTTGTGTTGTATTTGCCTGTGGACCATTCCCCCAAAGTCTCACAACATCAGAGCCCAGGCTGGCTTCAGACTCTTGGCGATCTTTCTGCCTCAGCCTCCTGAGTGCTGAAATTACAGGAATGTGCCACTAGGCCCGATTTTTTTTATTACTTCTATCAGAGTGTGTGTGTGTGTGTTTGTCTGTGTATGACCTTTAGAGTTTTCTACATCTAAGTTATATCATCTGTTAACAGACATCATCTTACTGCTTCTTTTATGGTTTAGATTGTTTTTCTTCCCTCATAGTTTGAACTAAGGGTTCCAGGACTATGTTGAATATATAGAAGTGATGAATATATTGAAGTGATATCCTTGCTTTGTTCCTGATTTTCAAAGAAAAGCTTTTAGTTTTTCACCATTAATTCATCATACATATGCTAGTTGTGGACATTTCACAAATAACCTTGATTTTTGTTGAGGTAATTCCCTTCTCTTTTTAGTTTGCTGAATGTTTTAGTCTTGAAATGGTATTAAATTTTGGCAGATTTCCTTTTCCACTTCTATTGAGATAATCGCGTGATTTTTTTTACTCCTTTTTCCTGTTAGTATGGTGCAACACGTTGATCAATGTTTGAATGCTGAACAAGTCCCACATCCCACGGATAAATCTATCTGGACATGGTGTATGATCCTTTCATTGTGCTGGCGAATTCACTTCGCTAGTAGTTGGTTGAGGGTATCTGCATCTATTCTCATTAGAAATATTAGTCTGTAGTTTCTTGTCCATAGAATGCTTATGTCTGACTTGGATATCAGCATAATTCTGGCTTCATAGAATAGGTTTGGAACTATTCCCTACTTTAATTTTTTTTTTTTTTGGAAAAATTTGAGAAGGATTGACATGGATTCTTAAAATTTGGTAGAATTCTCCAGTGATACCATCTGGGATTTTCTTTATTGGGAGGTTTTGGTTACTAGTTTAATCTTCTCACTAGTTTTAAATCTGTTCAGATTTTGTATTTCTTCATCATTCAGTCTTGGTAAGTTGTGTGTTTCAAACATTTATTCATTCTTTAGGTAATCCAATTTGTTGGTGTATGTTCATAGCAGTCCCTTACAATTCATTTTATTTCTGTGCTATAGCTTCTTCTTTCATTTATGGTTCTATTTTTCTAAATTTTCTCTTTTTCTCTTTGGCTAAAAGTTCAACAATTTTGTTGAACTCTTGAAAAAGCAAGTCTTAGTTTTGTTGAGTTTTATAATAAGTTTTTTATTCCTTGTTTCATTTATTTCTACTCAAAATTTATTGTTTCCTTCTCTCTGCTAGCTTTGACCTTAGTTTGTTTTTCTTAAATTGTAAAGGTAGTTCCTTAAATTGTAAAGGTATATTGTTTGAGATACTTGTTCTTTTTAAATGTAGGTATTTACTGGTATAAACTTTCCTCTTACTACTGCTTTTGTTGTATCCCAGAAGTTCTGCTATGTTATGTTTTCAAATTTTCATTATCTCAAAAACATTTCTAATTTCTACTTTGACTCATTTGTTGTGCAAGCATGTTGTTTAATTTCCATATATTTGTTGTTTAATTTCCATATACCATATATTTTCTGAAATTCCTTTCTATTATTGACTTTTATTTTATTGTGGTCAGAAAAGGTACTTGGTATGACTGCTGTCTTAAATTTGTCATTCTTGTCTTTTGAATTAGCATGTGCTCTCCTCTGGAGAGTGTTTGCCGTGTGTTTGAGAAGAACCCATACTCTTGTGCTGCTTGGTGGAGTGTCCTGTACGTGCCCATTAGATCCACTTGGTCTGTAGCGGTAGTGGTGAACCGATGGCATGCTTGCTGCAGTGGTCTCTTTGTGTCACTGAAAATTCTAAAAGATTTGCCACCACTGGTCTATACTGTTGTTCAAATCCTCTTTCCTCATTGATCTTCTGTCTTGATGTTTTATCCATTATTGAAAGTGAGGCACTGAACTCTCTATTACTATCTTATTGATTTACTTCCACCTTCAATTTTGTCAGTGTTTGGTTGCTGTGATGTTACCTGCATATATAATGGTTACATCTTCTTGATGAATTGTCTATTATATAGTGTTCTTTTCTTGTGATCATTTTTTACTCGCAGTGTGTACTTATCTGATACAATGTGGACATCCTGCTGTCTTTTGGTTATCACCGGCATGCAATCATCTTTGCCTGTATTTTCACTTTCAGCTTATGTGTGTCTTTAAATTTCAAGTGGGCCTGGAGGAGCAGCATATAGCAGGATCTTGTTTTTTAAAAAATTTTATTCAGTCACTCTATACCTTTCGATTGGAGAGTTTGTTCCATCTCCACTTAGAGTAAATACTGATAGGTAATGGCTTTCCATTGCCGTTTTGTTACTTTTCGCTGTCTTGTATGTTTTTTCTCTTTCTCTCTTCTCTTGCTGCCTTTCTATTTCATTGATATATTTTTTTCCTGTAGTGAGGTGCCTTGATTTCTTTCCCATTTTTTTTTTTTTGGTGTCAGGTTCTATAGTTAAACAATCTATTTTAATCTGATAAAAAGTTAACTTCAATTGTATATGAATTTTTTTTCTCTTTCACTTCTTATCACCAACTCTGTTAGGGATGTTACATATCACATCTTTTTTTATATTGTGTATTCATGAAATGATTTTTTTTTGAAGGAGAAGAGATTTATTTTAGCTAATGAACTTAGTTTTAAGTTTTTGAAAATACTTTTACCTTTGAAACTTTATATTAGAATTCAAAGTTACAGTTCGAATGATGATTCAGGCTCGAGTTGTGCTACCATTACAGTATTCAGTGCTCTGCCCTTCTCTATATACTTGTATTTCTTTATCAGTAGCCTTAGACTGTCATATGCTTTCCTGTTGCTGCCTTGAGTCTTTCGTTTAAACACGAAAGACTCCGTTTAGCACTTTTTATAAGGTAGATGTAGTGGGGATGAACTCCTCCAGGGTTTATCTGAGAAATTTTTTGTTTCATCCTCACTTTCAAAGCACAGTTTTGCCAGATACACCTGCATCATTGGAAGCTGTTTCCTTGCAGTGCTTTCATACACTGTGCGATTCCCTCTGCTTTGCAAGGGTTCTGCAGATGAATCTGCCAGCAGCCTCATGGTGCCTACCTTGCACACGCTCTGTTCTTGCTGCTTTTGAAATTCTCTCTTTATCTTTGAATTTGGCAACTTGATACAGTGTATCTTGGTGTGGACATCTGCAGATTCATCTTAGTTGGAGCACTTTTAGGCTTCTTGAAGATGGATATCTATTTCCTGCTCCAGAGCTATCCATTGGGTTTTAATCTTTACTTTCTGTTTAAAAATATTGGTGCTATTAGCCCATTATCTGTAACATAGATTGCAGATACTATCTCCCATTTGTACCCATTGTCTTGGTTCTGTTTTGATGATTTTTGTCAGACAAGTTTTCTTTATTTTAATGGAGTTAATTTTTCATCATTTTTTCCTGTTTACTGACTCGAGTTTGAGTCACAGATAGAAAGCCTTTTCCTACTGCAAGGTTAAAGAGAAATTCAGTTATCACTTTCTTTAGTGTATGTGTAATTGCATCTTTAGATGCCCATTAATTCATACATTTCTCATTTCTTTAGGATTTTATCTTTTAATAATAGCTACCTAATATCATTTGTTGGGTTGTCAAAATTCACCCTAATATTTTGGAAAAACTTTCACCACATATTAAATTTTCACCTTTATCTATGTTTATTTTTGGAATTTTAAGAAATCTGATTCTGCTTGTCATTAGTTATCCATGTACCAGTATTGTACTTTGTTACAGAGGTCTATCTATGTTTCGGTGTGTGACAGGACTAGAACCTTCACACAGTGCTCTTCTGCAGTATCTTCTTGGATATTTTTCAAGTTTTTTTTTCTCCTGTTATAAACTTTAGTATCAACATGCTGAGTTCCATGAAAAGTTTGTATTTTCTTTGGGATTGATTACACTCACACATTAACAAAGAAGAAAACAGTTATCAGAGCAAAAATGGAAGTTTAAATCCTTGAAATAAACAGTAAGAAATATGTAAAACCCATATAAGGAAACTTTAAGGTACTCCTAAAAGATAGATAAGTCAGCCTGAAAACTCTTTTCACAGAAATTGGTATGTTTAAATACTTTCTTTTTATCTAATGGAGTTAATTTGGTAATCTCTATTTTTCTAGAACTGTATCCATTTCATATGGATTTTCAAATTTTTTGCATAGAAGTCTTCAAATAGCCTTTCATAGTATTTAAAAAAAATCTATTTCAATGGTAGGTTTTGCTATTTTTTTGGCCATTTCTTAATTTATGTATCCATTCATTCTTTTTTCATTAACTCATGGTATATCTTTGTGATTTTTTAAATCAGAAATTTAATTTATTGTGTACTTTTTCATTCTCTACTATTTTCTCCTTTTATCTTATTTTATCTTTTATCTTTTTTTTCTTTTTCTTGCGGCACTAGGGTTTGAACTCACAACCTCGCACCTGCCAGGGCAGGTGCTTAAGCCACTGAGCCAAACTCCCAGCCCTGGTTTTTTGAGGCAGGGTTACACTATGTAGCTCAGGCCGGCCTTGTGCTCGCATTGTAGCCCAAGCCAGCCTCGAACTCACAGTGCTCCTCCTACCTCAGCCTCCCGAGTGCTGGGATTAAAGCCTTGTGCCACCACACCCGGCTTTTATCTTTTATCTTATTTTACTGTTTCAATTTTCTTTTAGCTTACTCTTTGTGTGCTTTTCTACTTTGTTGAAATTGGAAATTTAAATTTTTCTTTCATTTTTTATTGAGAAAAGTGTTCAGTGCTGTAAATTTCCTATGATCACTTTAAATGTATCCCAGTGACTCAGATATACATCTTCATTATAACTCTTGTAGATTCTGTAATACCAATTCATATTTTCCCTTTTACTCAGGATTTATATTGTACATATTAAAACATCCAAGTGTGAAGGTCTTATTTAAAAAAACCTTCTGACTTCACTGTACTGAATCCAGAGTGCTTTTTGTAATAGTTTTACTTCATGGAAGTTACTGTTATTTTATTCATGATCTAATAAGTGATTGAATTTTTGAAGCTGTATTCTGTATTAATAGAGTTTGATCTTTCTCCAGGATTAGAGTTATTTTTTTTTCTGATTTTTATTGTCTAGATCTTGTATACACTTGCTTATTTTTTATCCACTTTATCTGAGAGTGGTGTGTAAAATTCTATTATTAGTTTGTCTATCTGCATCTCCCATAGTTTTTGCTTCATGAAGATATTTGCAGTGTTAGCTGGTGCATAGGTATCTAGAGTTGTTATATTTTCATGACTACTCTGGTTAGTCATGTTTGAGCACTTGTTTTTGTTTGCTAGAATTTTGCTGTGTCTGGTATCCAGTCTTTATCCTCATTTGCTTATTGCTTGATATCTTTCACTTTAGCCTTTCTGAATTTTAGATACAATATGTCTCAATATTTTGTTGACTCTTGCTTTTAAATCAAATTGAAAAACTAGTTTTAGTAGATGAGTTAAACTTGTTATCATAGTTGCCATATTATGTTTGATCTTGGTGTCTTTATTTTTTGTAATTTTTGTTATATTTTATTTCCCTCCTTTCTATAGTGGCATGTATTATTCTTTACTTTGTAATATTTAATTTTTTATTTTTTCCTTGGGAAGGTTTATATTTTTATTCCTATTGCTACCTTTGTACTTATATCTTTTAAGTGTTCTCAGGCTCTTATTTTCTGATTCATTAATTAGATTGTCAGTTTTGAATAACACCCTTTCCTACCTGTTGCTTATGCAGTAATGATTATTTTACTTTTACAATTCTTCTTCCTTGCCTTCTATTTTTTATTTGTATAATTATTACATTTTCAAGGCATATAGTATTTGTACATTTCCCATTCTTCCTTTATCTTAGTTCTAGATTGATGATTATATAAATAAAAATGCTCACTTTCAGTTATTTGAATAACATTTCCTAGTCATCTCTTAGTTGGAGGAAACTTGGTTCCCAGTAAATTTTACAAGAAGGGCTTATGGAACCATAATTCCATAAATTCTTGTACATTTAAAACAGTTTTTCTATGGCCTTGATGATTGAAGAGTACCTTGGTTAGATACAAAATGCTTGATTTATTCTTTCACTGAGTGTCTGGAAAATTCTGCCCTATCGTTGCCTAGCTTTGTATGTTGTTTTTGAGAACTCTGATACCAAGCTAATTGTTTTGCCTTTGTGAACTAGTTGATCTTTTTGTCTGGATGAATTCTTTATCTTTGAATTCTAACAGTTTTACTGTAATGCCTCAGAATTGACTGTTTTGGGTTAATTTTTCCAGACATTGGCCAGACGCTTCCTGTATAAGATTTGGTTCTTTGGTTTACAGGATCTTTTAATGGGTCATAATTTTTAAATATTTGTTTCGTTGTTTTGTTTTTCTTTTTAAAAGACTCCATTTTTTACATGTCTTACATTTACTTTCATTTAGGCGGTTTTACTTTTTCCACTAGCTCATTTTTATTCTCTTTGTTGATTTTTTGCTTTTTTTTCAATGCTTTTTATTGCATTTTAATTTTAGTCTATTCTCCCTTGGGTCCTTACAATTCAGTCTTCATTTCTGAGTGGATTTTATCCCTTTCTTTCATTTTTTTCCTCCTGAATTCAATCAACTCTATTTAAATTTACTCCTATTTTTGTCCGTTTATTTTCTTAGTTTTTGAAATTCTGATTCAAGGTGGTTTTCATTTTTGGAAACATTTGAATATGTTTAAATTAGTTTGAATGTTGTCTTATAGGTTTCTTCTGGGTCACTTTTTTCTTTTTTGTGAAATTTTCCTTCTGCGAGGGGTGGTTACTCTCATTTTGTGATTTCTAAAGTAACTTTTATAGATGTTCTCACGGTTTTATTCTTTTACTTTTGTGGGCTTTACAAGGTTTCTAACTCAATGATGCTCTCTTATCATCCTAGAAAAGTCATTTCCTCAGTGGGGTGTGTGTGTGTGTGTGTGTGCATGTGGGCTTGTAGATCTTATGTCCTCTGATTTTTTTGTCTTTCTGGGTCCTAAATTCTCTTTTTTGTTTCTTTTTCATATCATCACTCAACTGCCAATTGCTTTTCCATTCCTCTTTCTTTCTTTCTTTCTTTTTCCTTCCTTCCTTCCTTCCTTCCTTCCTTCCTTCCTTCTCTCTCTCTCTCTCTTTACATTTTTCTTTTTTTGAGGTGCTAGGGATGAAACTAGGGCCTCACACATGCCTGGGGCGGGGGAACAGTGCTCTGCCTCTGAGTCACCCCCACGCAGCCTTTCCATTCCTTTCTGCTCCCTACCTCAGAAGGTACACTTTCTAGATTATCACATTTTTTGTATTTTAGGCATCTACTCTGACCTCTGAGGTTATGCTAAAAAAAAATATTTTTTTCTGATTTGTTATGTTTATTTTGTTCAACATCATCTTCATGTGGTTAACATTTAATTTAAGGTAACAGTATATTTTAGTCTAATTTTTGATTAAAAATGGAAATTAGAAGACGGTGGGGAGTAAAACAGCTACATACAATGAGAATTTTCTGTTGGCTCAGAGGACATACTGGGCAAGGTTATCTTTTTGTGTTTCTGGTCTTGTTTAATAAGCAGCAATTAGTGTATTTATACATGAATGTTTTTACATAGCTGCAAATATTGTTTACTGAGCTGTACTCTCAGGTGTTGAGTACACAGGAGCATTTTCCTGCAAAATCCACATTGTTCAGATTCTTCGTGACAGTTTACTTCAGAAATATTTTGTCATTGTGGAAATTATTCACTCTTCCTGAAATATCCAGGCAATTTTTATTTCAACTATTATGTTTTTATTTCCAGAAGTTACATGTGATTTTATTTAAAGAAAATTCATGGTAATTATCACTTATAGCCTGCTTTTTTCGTGTTTTAATTCTTTATTTTAATTAAAATAATTTTAGTAGTTAAGCTCTTAACATTTTCTAAAATAACTTGCATATATCATATGTCTGAACTTATGATTATTTTAATTTTCTCCATTTGTTTTTAGTTTCTTGCTTTCCTCTGTATTTTTTTAATTAGTGCTTATACAGGACAATGAGCTTCCTCTTGCCATTTTAGTCTGGATGTACAGCATTCTTTGATCATTTTCCCCCACCCACTACTCCCTTCTTCCTTTTTCTCCTCTTTCCTCCATCCCCTTCCTCATCTCTAATGTTCTGCCTTCTGCTTTTCTGCTGCCACTACTCCTTACTCTCCTTTTCTTCCTCTTCCTCCTCCTCCTTTTCCCTTCTCTTCACCTTCTATTCCTCATGTAAGAAAAAACACAATATTTAACTTTCTCCTTCTGGCTTATTTGCTTAACATAATGATCTCCAGTTCTATTCATTTACCTGCAAATGACATGACTCTCTTCTTCTTTATGGCTGAATAGTACTCCAACATATGTATATACCTCTATATCTCTATATCTATCTATATATAGATCAGTGTCATATTTTTTTATCCATTCATCTGTTGATGGGCACTGAAACTGTTTCCACTCCTTAATTGCTGTGAATTGTGCTGTGATAAATATGGTTATGCAAGTATCCCTGTAGTATGCTGTCTTTACTTTCTTTTGATAATACACCCAGGAGTGGTATAGTTGGATCAACTAGTGTCTCTATTTTCAGTCTTTTGAAGAACTTCTGTACTGATTTTTATACTGGTTGTACTAATTTACATTCCCATAAACAGTGTAAAAGTGTTTCTTTTCCCCCTACATTCTCAACAGCATTTATTGTTTATGTTTTTGTTTTATTTTTGTACTCTAGATGATAGCCTTTTTGACTGGGTTGAGGGGAAATCTTTGTAGTTTTGATCTGCATTTCTCAAATAGCTAAATGTCTTGGCTACTTTTCTCATTGTTGAGATAAAATACCTGATACCCAAAATTAAAGGAGGAAGGATCTATTGTAGCTCACAGTTTGTAGAGGTTTCACTGCATAGCTGATTAGCTCCAAGGTGGGGTCGGGGGTGGGAATTGCAGAGGGGCATTGCAGAGGAGAAATAGTTCATGGCACACAGCAAGCAAAAGTCAGCAAAGCACAAGGAAATGACAAGCAACAAGCCCGGACCACAGTGCTTTCTGTCTCTGTGTCCTACCCAGGCTACCTGCTGTAGCACTCACAACTTAATCTAGCATCACACCATGAATCAATCCCAGCATCACATCCTTGATCCCAGTAGCACACACCCTAAATCCAGCCACCTTCAAAAAGCCCCACCTCTGACCACCTGAGGCCCAGGGGGACATCTAGATACAAGCCATATCACTAATGATGGTGAAATTTTTTTCGTATACTTACTGGCCATTTTTTACTTCTTCTTTTGAAAAGTGTCTATTTGATTCATTTGCCCATTTACTGATTGATTCCTTTGGTGTT
>RJWM01010123.1:0-64676 GCA_004363535.1 Dasyprocta punctata
AACCAGGTGATGTTAAACACTAAAACAAAGCCAGGTTTTCCTGGATTCAGCTTCCATGATTAGTTAGGCTACTTTCCTGTTTTCCTTTAGATTTTTACTAACTTTAGCCTTAGTTTGTCTGCAAAGGCCTACATATACACACACATTAACAATAACATCTTTTGTCTTCTTGCTGTATAAAAATGATTGTAATGAAATAACACTGATTCTCACACTTAATTGCACATCATAATAATTTGGAGGACCTTTTAAAAATTACTAGCACCTGAGCCTCATCCCAACAATTCTCACTTAAATGGTATAGAGCAGGCCAGATACTTAGATATTTAATAGACTTTGAGAACTATGTTGAGAACTACTGTGATACAGAAAAATATAAAGAAAAACGTTTTAATCTGTTATACTATTACACAGAAATAACCACCACTGTTAGTTTTTGGTGAATTTTTCTTCTCTTTACATGGGAACCCACACTCAATATTACAAAAGTAGGATACTGTTATGGTTTATACGTTGTGTCAACTTGAGAAGTCTAGAAGCTTAATTAAGTAAGGCAGCAGCTCTACATCCTGGGGTGTAGAGCACAAGCAGTTACCTGGTCATTGTGTCAATTTGAGAAGGTCACAAGTTTAGCTGAGAGACTCAGCAGGGAGCCAGGGTTCTTACTTGGCAAACATCCTCATCCTGTACAAAGGAAGGCAAGGAGATCTGCTAATGCTACACCCACCCGTGGCGGGGTGGGGGGTCCTGTGTACAACATAAGGGAGGAGAAGAAGCTTGCTCTTGCCCCCTTTTACTCTGGCTGCTTTTGCTCTGGCTGCTGCCTTTAAGTGTTGCCTCAGTGCCATGCCACCCTGCCTTGGAGCCAGCTGATTATGGACTGAAACCTCCAAAAACTGTAAGCTAAATAAACCTTTCCTTTCCTAATTTTGGGTGTCAGGAGTTTTGTCTCAGCAAGGAGGAAAAAGTAACCAAGACAGATGCCAAACAACTAGTTTTGTAACTTGGTTTCTTTACTGCAGCTCTCCTATCTCCAGTGTGTGGTGTATGTAAGTACATATACATATTTTTGTGTCTTTACAGTGATCCAATATATAAATGTTCACGTGTTGACTTAAAAACTCATGCCGATAGATGTTTATATTTTTAAAAGATTATTCTGTTAACAGCAGGACTTTAGTTAACACCCCTGTGCCCAGGCTTATTACAGCACTATTTCTTCTGTCTGATTTATTCTTCCTTACAAAATTCTCTCCTCACGTAAATTAAGAAAGAGAGAAGGGAGAAGAGACACAAAAAACAAATCCAAAAAAATAAAAAACCTGAGGCTCTTACCTATTTCATGGTCCTATTTTGAACACATATTAAGGTAACAAATGATTACCTTCACTATTTTTGTTTTCAGGTATGACAGTGTGTGTGAGACCAGGTGGCACCCCATTTCCTAGCCTGAGTTTCCCTATCCTGCTTTCTGTCGTCCATGGCTGGGTGTCAGAAAGGCTGCGATTCAGTATCTTCTGGAGCTATGTTCCCAGCAGGTAGTCCCGTTGCCACAAGAGGTCACTAAGGTGTAAAAGACCACTGCCTCTCTAAACAAACGCTTTTGAGCTGAATACTGGTTTTCAGGGTGTTTGTGGGCAACGTCAGGATCCAGAGTCACAGTGATCTGATAGGACAGCAGCATTTTGGATTTCTTGGAGACACTGATTTGCTGCAAAACGAAAAGGAAGAGTTTTATCCTAAACATACCATTAGTCACTATTTTTAGAATTACCTTACAATCACAGAAACATTGAATAAAGAGAAGTGACTAAGTATCTATTCTTTGGGAACAATAAATACTGGGATCATGACCTTCTGTAAGTGAGATAGGCTCTCTAAGCCTCTATTCTTCCATCTGGAAAACGTGATGATGATAAGTATTCAATGAAATAAGTAAATAAAACACTTGTTACATAGTTAAAGTAAACATTTCTCAGTTGTTTTGTGTCTACATCTGGTATTAGAAGGGAGATGAGTGCATTCTAGGGAATTTTAAATTGCAAATGCTGGGGAAACATCAAAATAGAGACAATAGTAAGAGTAGAGTGAAGCCTTTATGATCATACACAAGTGATGGGGGTATTAACTAAATATTTTTGCTTTCTCCCTCTCTCTCACTCTCTCCTCACTCCTTTTCCTCACTCTTCCTCCTTCCCTCCCTCTCTCTCTTTTCCTATCCTGGGAGCTGAACCCTGTGTCTCAAACCTGCTCTTGTTTGCATAACCTGGCAATATGTTTCGAGAACTAAAAGTGCAGGCATTAGTCAGGAAAACAAATATAACAGAGAACCCAAAGGACAGAAGCTTAAACTAGGTAGAAATGTATTTCAAATTCATGAAAAATCCAGATAATCTAAGGTTCTGCTATCTAGTACAGACTTTATGGGTGTTTGACTGCCATAGCCACACACGGCCTCACACATACAGAAGGTTCTATGCCTGGTTTAGTGCTTTTTGTTTGCCATCTTAAAAGTCTTAGTGATTTTCAATTTGAATTTATGCTTTGTAAGTCCACTGGGACAATAGAATAAGCACCTAGACAACATATTACATAGTATTTATATCTGTCATTCTTTACCACTATATTTGCTTATAGTGTTGGCAGTTTTCTATAAGTATTTCCTGAGGGTCTATGATACATGGAACTTCAGGAACATTCTTAAGTCTGAGGAAGTATACTGATACTCCAGAGAAGTCCAGCTTTCCATTCAAACCAGACTTTGATTCTGTCATAGAAAGAAAACCATTGTAAGAAATACGAGCAACAACATGAACAACCACATTCTTTCTTCCTTGTATAACTTAGCTGTGTTAACCAGACACTTAACATGAAAATGATGATAGTCTTAAAAGAGGAAAAGTATAGTATGCCATAGTTATTATGGTTTGGATCTAAAATGTTTCCCAAAAGCCATGTGGTGGGACTTGGTTCCTAGTTGGCTTTTTGGGAAGGTGATTGGCTCATGAAGGCTCTAACTTCATTATTGGATTGATCCACTGATGAATTCATAATTTAATGGCATTATTGGGAATTGATGGAAACAAGCCAGAGAGCATAGTTGAAGGGAATGGGTCAGGGATGGGTCAGCAGTATGCTTTGAGAAATGACATTTTGTCCCTATGCTCTCTCTTCCTCTCCTTCTTCCCTCCCTCCCTCCCCTTTCAGCCTCCCTCTCTCTCTCTCTTCTTCTCTCCTCTCTCAGTTTCCTGGTTTCCACGAAGTAAAAAGCTTTTCCCCGCTATGCATTTCTGCCGTGTTTCTTCCCCTCCACAGGCCTAAAAGCAATGGAACCAGCTGACCATAGATTTAAGTCTCTAAAACCATGAGCCTAAACCATCCCTCCTTTAGACATTTTACCCTCAGGTATTTTTTCATAGCAATGACTAACAGTTCTTTTTCCTCTCAGTCTTTTCTTACTCATCAGTAAGTCAAAGGTAGTATGTGTTGATAGAACATGTTATCAAGAAGTGAAATAAAAACATTGAGTTAGTTTTGTGCTGAATTTCTACTGTTCTGGTAATGATGAAATACATATACATGTATGAACTACAAAAATAAATTGTGTAATTTTTGTGATTCTACCCACAGGTTAAATGTTCTTATATTTGCATTTGAAATTGCCACTGCACAACATACAAGATTAGTGGTAACCTTCATGCTAATGATTTAAATTTTAATTTTTTAATTAAATTTTTTAAATTAAAGTTTAATTTTTCTTCACTTAGAACATGAAATAGCAATAAAAAAATACCATGAGAAATCAAGAGTATGGAGGGAACAAAAACTGTATTTAATGGTATTTTCCTTCCTTTTTGTTTTGCACTGGGTCCAATAAATTATGTAGCTCTTCCTGCTTCTATCAAAAATGTTTGATTTCTGGTCGTGTCTAGCTCTAGAAAAAAATCACATCAGCATAGAAGTGATGTTCTCTCCTTGTTAATTCTTCTTTGGTGTTTTCTGGTTCTGTTCCACCTCCACAGTAACAGAGCCAAGCCAAGGAAGGACAGTGGGCTCCTCATCACAGCTCAGCATCTACCTCCATCTCCATTTTACACACACACACACATACACCTTCACATTCTATTTCAGAGCAGAAAATACTCAGCACACTCCTGACTCTCATCACAGCTTCCTCATTTTGATTGCTCCTAAAAGTCTCAGAGACAGTTTTTCCTTGGAATTCACTTATAAAACTTTCTCTGGCCTCTTCTAGATCCCTCGTCACACAACTTTAGAATATACATAAAACAGAAAATTGTGGTGTAATACCAATAGTACCTTTTAGGGAAGGTAGAGTGTGGTAAAGGAAATTTCGAGGCTTCCATGAATGGGTTGTTGCTGGCAAAGTGGGTGGCCCTGCTTGACAGGCCACTAAATTGCCTTGTTTGAAAGCACAAGAAGTAGAGGTGAGTTGGATTATACTATCTAGTACGGAAAAGGCAATTCAGATTTGTAATGGAAATCTGCTAGTGAAGAAGCAAAGATGAGAGGAGATGTGAGGGGGAGAGGAAAGCAGAGTCTGCACCAGTCAGCTTGCAGCAGTTGAATGAACAAAGGACTTTGAGAAATAGGAATGACTAGCCTTTGTATTGGTTGGATCCTGTGTCCCCACCAAGTCCTCATCCACTTTGGACCAGGTTAAATCTGGTGTTTGTGATTGGTTTGTTCTCTAGTGCTGGGATTGGTGATAAGAGTGCTGCACCCGCCCAGGGGTGGAGCCGACATACATTGTAAGGAAGGTGTGTCTTCCTCTTGCCCTCTCTCTCTTCCCAGTTGGTGTGCCTTGCTGCTTGCAGAGGCCATGAATGGCAGCCCCGCCACACCATGCTGCCTTGGAGCCAACTAAGTATGGACTGAAACACCTCTAGAGAACTTTAAGAAATAAACCTTTCCGGGTTTGGGCGTTAGGTATTCTGTCTCAGCAACGAGTGAAAAGTAACTAAGACAGCCTTCAATTTTAAATTACTTTATCACCACAATGTAGTACCCTCTCCTGACCGAAAATCTTTATCTATTTCTACACAAAGGCTTTGTGCAAATGAGATTGCATGTTTGGTTTTGCTTTTTGATTGAAATCAAATAAAGGAATCAGTTTTCCCATCATGACAAGGAAAAGACTGATGCCCTGGGGCTAGGCTGATGACCCATGGATTTGACTGTACTAATTGATTAAGAGAAATAAATAACTCCGAGCCAGATTTAGCTTAATAATGCAATGGCTCCTTCAAAAAACTTCCCTCAAATTGAGGGAAAGTTTTGGACTTTATGAAGGTGCTAGAAGAAAGGTTTAAACCAATCTTATCCGGATGTAAAAAACCAAGTAGAACTGAAATAGCACCTAATCCTGATCTTCTCTTCTCTTTCCTACTAGACATGCATCAAAGGTTTTACCATAGTGATGGACTCCTGAACCAGTTTCTAGGTTTTTATGTACAATGAACAATGAATCGGACATGGTACAAGATGGTAAGGGAAAAGTAGCAAAGTTTGAAACAGGCCATAGTACACCTAGAGTGAGTGGGCTTGTGCCAGCAGAAAGAAAAATGATCTGATACGTTGGGTTTCATAATTTTAAATGTTCCACTGGGCTTAGGATGTCTCTCATTGGGTTTTCCAGACCATGTTCAACAACATAATTGACAGGGTGCTTAACCATTTCAGTTATGTCTACTATGCGCGTCCTTTTTTTGGCATAATTTACCTGTTATAATTGGATGCATGAGATGCAGTCCATATGCATGAGTCTTTAATAAGCTCCAAGTGAAGAAAGGTTACTATAGGTCATGCTGGAGAACCTGGCAGGAAGATGTCCTGGTTTGGAATTTCGCATATTTCAGGAGTCTCTGTTTTCTTAGTCTCTTATTACAAATAGTTGGAAGGACAAAATGGTATTGCCCATGTTTAGATGAGTGGAGGGGATTGGTTCCAGGGACCAGTTGCCCTATCTATATTAAAGTGGACCTTCACTTTTGCAGAGCCATGATAGGTAGCTTCCCTCAGAGCAGATGAGGGAGAATATGTGTGTTGAAGAAGATCTCAGAGATGGAGCCTTGGGGGTTTGGAAATGGCAGGAAGGCACTGGAAAAGTGGCTGGTAAATTTAACTTCACACATTGTGAGCAAGAGCTGTATCAAGAGACAGCTGTTTGTTTTCTCTGACCACAACATGTTAGAATATAATTATCTTACAGTAAGTGATTTTTTTATTCTTTCCACTGTTTAAAGTGATAACTTTTATATGCCTCCCTGGAATCAGAGAAATACTATCTCCCTTGGCAAATAACTCAAAGAAGAGTCACTCAAAGAAGGAGCAGGAGAGGGCAGGTGAACAGCTGAGAGAGCAGGAGGAGCAGAAGAGGCCAGGTTTCCTACCAGGACTTGGGTAGGAAACAAGTTGAAAGGGGATGAATCTTCCTTTCTTTCCTGCCCTGTTTCTCCCAAGGGAGCCAAGGCATCTGCTACCTATTAAGGATTATCATTCATGCGGCCTCCTGCTAGGGAGCCAGTGATTAGAAGCAAATGTCCCCTAGGTTCCCTGCCACAGAGATAACTCTTTTAGCTTCTTATTTACACCTCCATCTGGCAGCTTGATGCGGTGCTAGCATGCCTAGGAGTCAGCTGTGAGGCAGAGAACAGGCTGCTTCCACGCAGTCCTGTCGTGTACCTCAAATGACGTGGCACGGGTTGCTGAGTCAACTTGTCTGCTTGCCTGGCAGGTTGGCCTTTCCTGCCACTCAGTTTACTTCTGACTCAGAAGCAGAGGTGCATGACCTTACCGCTTTATTCATTTCCCCTTTGTACTTTCCACAAATAATACTGTCACTTTCTTCATTCTCCTCAAGCAGGATTCTGGATGAAGGACATAGCAGATAATGAGGTTGGGTATTGTGGCAATAAGCATTTTGGAATAACTCCCCTTTGATGACAAAGAGGAGGAAGGGAATTCATAGAATGTGGAGAGGATAAAGGAATGATAATAATGCCTGCTATTTAAAATATGTACTTACTTTTTGTCAAGCATTATGCTTAAACTTTTGATTTGTCATTCAACCCAATCCTTCAGCAACATTGTAGGGTAATTTTTACTATTATTCTTTTTCTGATAAAGCTTGAAAAAAATTAGAAAACTTTTCCAAAGTAACACAGTAAGAAAGCACTGAGCTGGAATTTGAAACAAGTTCTATCTGAATTCAAAGTCCAAATTCTTAATGAGTAAATTATAAAGACTGGACAAAAACCTTACGGCTGAAACATCAGAAAGGCAAGGAATTGAATTTGTAGGTGACTAAAATGAATTAACTGAGTGGCCAAGTAGCCCTACACTTCATTTTGTGGGCAAAAGGTAGCACTGAGTTGGCCACTTGGCAATTGACCAGCAGTCTACCTTCTACTTATGCTGTGGGCTGTTTGCTCTTCCCCAGTCTGAAGCTTTTATCTAGTCTTGTGGGAAAGTGTACTTCTGGATCTGGAACAGTTGACAATCTCCATCCCTGTAGAGTGCTGAAATGAAGAGACTCAGGTGTGGCTTGAGGGCAGAGGTGGGGACTTAGAGCTATCCTTGTTCTCCCCCAACACCAGCATATTAAAGATTTCTAGGTCAGAGTCAATACATAACTGCACCAACAATACTTCCTAAATGAAAACATTTTACAGTTTAAGTTTCTTACATTATTGTATTAAAGCTTTTTAAAATTTTAGGACATTTCAAAAACATGCAATGCTGTAGGATATCACAGCAAGAAGAGACCCTTCCTTCCCACAGATGAGGAACTCGGGGTCTGGGAAGGATTTTAGGGTCATAGACTTGTGTTTCAGTCTCTGTCCTGTTGATTACTAAGAGGCAACTTTGGCCAAGACACCAGATCATTTCCTTCCTCTGTAAAACAATGCCCACCCTTTGATGTATTGAAATTAAATGCTGTATTGCATGGAAAGTGTCAGAGAAGTTCCTATAAGAAGCAGGTACTCAACAATGATAATGCCTTTTTTTTTTTTTTTTTTATACTAGGAATCAAACTGAGGACCTCGGGCTTGCTAGGTAGGCACTGTGCCATTGAGCTATGTCCCCGGCCTGATAATGTCATTCTATAAGTAATGTCATCTAGCTGTTAAGAGCAGAGTTAGGACCAGAATCTTGTTTTTTGATACCCAGTGTGTACATGTGTGTGCGCGCGCTACGGAAACAGCATAATGTCTACTTCTGCAAAATAACATGGTTTATAATACTTTACAATTGTGTAGTTTTCAAAGCACTCAATTAGAGTACACACCAAAAAAAAGCCACTTCAGGAAAAAGAAAGCTTGTATGATTATTTTAATACTAAATTTATTGAGACAATATGAGATTAATACAAGTTACTTATGACCTCTACAGTTATAAGAGGTACTCAAAGTGGTGGTCATTAGCTGCCAGACATTTATTAGTATGGCAAATTGCTGCTTGGGTAATATTGGTCACTGAGATTGCTGAATATGAACTTTCAATTTCTTCTCTGAAGGTTGGCAATGTAGTTGGTTTTCTGCGATACATATGACACATTTTAGGGTCCCCCATATGAAGATTAAAACATCTGCTTAAAAAAATCATAGTGTTTTTCTTTTCCTGAATTGTGTATACATTTTATTTTTGGCAGACTCTACAGTTTGACCAATGCAATGGTGCAGTAAAATTGGGCAAGAGTGATTATTACAAAGACCACTTTTCACATCAAGAAAGGGAGGCCAGGAGGAGGTGAATTTCTTCAGCCCTGTGACTGGTCAGGGGCAGAACTTGCCCCAGCATCTAGACCTCATACTTCTTCATCTGGGCTTTTTTTTTTTTTTTTTTTTTCTCTCTAACACACAATGCCTTCCCACCTCAAGGTCAACACTTTTACCAAAGAGATAAGGATTAATGAAAGAAATATTAGACTGAGGGTCATAAATGACATAAGTAATCAACAACTTGATTAGATAGGGAAAAATTGGACTTTGAGATGATTGAGCAAAAGACAAAGACAAAACACTGACTGGGTGGTAAATAACCCAGTACCAGGGGATGTGGGAACATGGGAACTGATGGTTTCTGAAGACCACAGTGTAACTTTCTCCCGTCAGATAAATGCTGATCCTTCAGTAATTCTGAAATTCTTTCCTAATCACTCTACTTCTTCTTCACATTTCCTTAGGTGAGAAAAGCCTGAAATTCTTGATGAAGGAAAGTCTCAAATTCTTAATGAGGAAATGACCTCAGATTTCAGAGTCTTGAAACTATTTCAACCACTAAAGCAGGTAACAGTACAATTAAGGAAATATGTGTATCACAGATTAAAAAACATATTTTTAAATTCCAACCATGGTTATTTCAATTGCATTATGTAGATATGGCTCATTTTTATGAAAGTTCCTTCTGCATTTCAAGCTTTAGTTTTATTCCCTAGTATTAAGGGAAATGATATTTCTAAGTCCTAGAGTAGGAATATGCTTAAACTCACTTACCTGAGATACCTGAATTTACTTAGGCACTCTAGTCTTCTTAGAATTCAGAGTTCAAATTTCTTAGCAATACAAAAAATTTGCTATGAAGAAAGGTAAACCAAAACCTAACTCTTCCATTCCCATATTGCCCCAAGCTCATTTGTGAGCTTTTATTTTCTTTGTCGGTACCAGGGATTGAACTCACAACTTCACACCTGCCAGTTAGGTGCTTAAGCCACTTGAGCCAAACTCCCGGCCCTTTGTGAGCTTTTAAAAAAAGGTGAATTGTATGATATCTTCCTGACCAAAATAATAACTATTGATTTCAAAGTCTTGAAACCACTTTAACCACCAAAATAGATAGCAATACAATAAGGAAACACCTGTATCATGGAGTAGACAAAATATTTTTAAAATTCCAGCCACAATGCTTCAAATTGCATTGTGTAGATATGACCTCTTTTTCTATCAAAGTTCTTTCTCCATAATACCACCGTGGAGAAAGTTTGTGAACTCATGCTTCATGCTGGTGTAAACACATTTAACTTATAGCCTGTTGAGTGACTTATGTACACATTCAAAGCAGAAGTATTTGGAATGGGGCAGAAAGTGGAGAATAAAAGGGCTGTTGGAGGAATCGATAGTAATTATCATGAATGATATCACCATATTGCCACTTAAAATACTTATAATTGCAGACCTCTAAGTGAGAATTATACATTCAGACCCAGTTACTTAGTAAAAACCCACTCTGTGCTATGCTCTTTATTATGTTATTTCATTCATGCTTCTTAATCCTTTTATGATGGAGTCATTACTAACCCATTTCACAAATGGTGAAACTATGATCCAAAAATGTTGTAAAATCCTCCAGTGCTTCATAGATTCAGAATCATGTGCTTTCTACAAAACATGATATATAGAACATTTTGAAAATTTTACAAGATTAGGAGACTTATGAAAACAATAATCCTTTGATCACACCAAACCAAACAAAGTAGAACCATGCCAGCAGCCTGCTTGAGCCAGGAGTTGCTTTTTCTCTAAGAAAAGGCCCATAGAGTTGCTTTCCTGAACTTTGAGTTTCAGATGCCTCTGAAACCTTGGAGGTGGTCAAATGCTGATGCTGCAGGGACAGCAGCTGGTGGTACTGCTCAGGGCCAGGTGTACTCCTGCTCCCCTGACATTCCTGTTCAGGGTGCTGTTCACGTGAAACACAGCCCAGTATGATCAGGGACACCCAGCTCTGCCGACGTAAGTTATTCCTCTCTGATTAATGCAGGTTTAATGTCCAAGGTTATAAGCTGCTGAAAGAAGATGAGGAAAAGTACTAATCTATGCTGTCTGTGGTTACCAAAATATAAACAGATCTGCTTTAGATTATTGACTTGGAGCAAGACAGGTTCTCCACGTACCTATCCTGTGACTATGGACAAGTTTCTGCCCTCTTTGAACCAGTTTCTTTATTTTATGCATAAAATAAGGGTGATAAAACTTTCTCCTCAGAGAGGTGCTGAGGTTGAAAATTATGTATAAAAAGAACCAGGTGCATCACAGAGTCTCAAAAAGAAATACAGATGTTATTGTCATTGTTATAGCAAAAATAACTAGTACTAGTAGCATCTGTTAGCAGGTGGAATGTTTTAGACATGGCTCTGACCATTCCAGCTTTGAGCCCCAACAGATATCACTGCACTCACTCTCTAGTTTTTCATCACTCTGTGTCGCTTCTGCTTCCATTCTCTTTTAACAAAAATCATATATGATGAAACCTCATGTCTCCAGATTGAGTCCCATTGGTTTCACGATCAACTACCAGATGCTTGAATAAGCATCAGGTGGAAATGGGGGAACCAGAAAATATGCATTAGGTGACAAATAGAGTCAAGAGGGCTGATGGGAACTTACCTGGTCTGGCCTTCCGATATCCTTAGGACAGGCCTTGTCAAAACTTCCCTGGCTAGATAAGTGTCAGTTTTGTGTTTCAGACACCTGAGTTTCCTTCAGTAGTCACACACAATGTCTAATACTTCCTATTTTTAGAAGCCATCTGAGCTTTAATGCTAGAAAACCTAGATCTCTGCTTTTTTCCCCCTTTTTATTTATATTTCACTTTTCATCAATAGATTATAGTATTAGGTTCTACACCATCAAGCATGTTAGTTTTGTTTGATTTATTCCACTTTATGAATTATTCCCAAGGAACATATTCCAGATAATTCATATTTTCCTGTCATTATGGCCACTTAATTATTTTTAGATTTTTTCTTTTTTTTGCATCACTTATTATTTGCCTTATAAAGCATTTTATATTTTTATTTACTTTCTCTAGAATTATAAATTGGTTTAATGTTCAAGAAAAAATATATGTAGAATAAACCTATATTAAAGTCCCATATTTGGGAGTACTTATGGCTTCATTTTTATCAACTTTGGAGTCAAAGGCATAGCTGTTATCAAGAAATTAATAGTGTAATAGTGGTTTCTGGCATGAAATAAAAAGGGAACCTAGCATAATTTTTGGAGACTAGGGAGAAAGGGGAAAACTTTTTTTAAAAATAGAGCATTTCAATTTTATTTTCCATCAAAATAAAATTCACTCATAGGAAATTAAAATATTTAGAATTATTTCTTTCATTGAAAGACTTCAAATTTAACTAAAATGTATAGTTATAATATAAATCATAGAATAACTGGTTGGAACTGACTACTACTGAGCCAATGAAAATAAAGAACAATAAATATTAAAGATGATAATAATAAAAGATACCTAACTGCAGATAAAGAAAATACACCATTGCATTATTTGGAAATAATGTTTCTTGAGTGCCTACTCTATACAGAACGGGCATTTTATAGGCGCAATACTCCTGTGAAGGTGAAATTTCACTTTACAGAGGAAAAATATTAAGGTTTTGGATGGCACAAAAATAAAATTAAATAATACAAATAAAATAAAACACTTTTGAGCAAAGTCATACATTTAGTAAGTTCTAAAGCTAAACTAACAGTTGAAAAACCCTAGAGCTCAGTCATTCACTAGCTGCATAATTTAGGGACTTATAATTCACTGTGCCCAGTTTTCTCCTTCAAAATCTGAATTAGAAACTACATAATCAAGACAACCTTTGTAGCTTCATATTATATATGCACAAAGAGTGTGTGAACATGATTATAAGGATTGGTTGTGTAAGAGCCAATCAGAGGTGTTGAATAAACACTTCCCTACCTTGCTGAGGTAGGAAGGGGAGGGAGAAAAGAAAAAAAAAAACTTTGATGAAACATCTATAAAAACTGTGTGTACTCAAAGATCTGTCCTATTTGGCAGCTGCAGCCTCACCCAAAGCTTCAAAGTCTAAGAGGACTCTTTTCTCTCAAAGAGTAAGTAAAGAATTTCCTTTGAAATAGTTGGACTGTACAGGAAATAAGGGGTTATGATTGTACTAAACCTGTAGAGGGGAAGGTTTATTTGTCTTTGTTTTCAAGAAAACCATGGCAATGGCAGAAAACGCTTGGTCTACTGAAATGATTTTTTCTTTCTCTCTAAGCATAAATACTCATTCATACTTTTCCTGAAGGTGGCAGAATGCTCCAGATACATTACTAGTTACTGGTGTTACTTTTAAATCTTTGATCTAGGAATGGTTTGAACACTTCTGCTTTATTAGACTTTCATCAGTTTTTGAGATTCCTAACCATTCTAGTCTTACTTTTCAAAACATGTACTTATTGTGAAGATTTACTTACATACCACCTTACGTCGTTTTCTACATTCTCTTTCCACATCTACTGGTATTAGCACTGAAGTTTCTGTGTCACAGAAATAAACACTTCAAGTATTTTACCCTTTGCCTTTGCCCACTGGTCAAATAAGGAAATGGGGCAGGATTGGCAGCTTCACAGGCCACAGCTGTCATACGCTTATGAATTTTCAAATATGCCACTTGCTGGAAGCTTTTGACATTTCCTTCTTCACAGGCACCCTATGAAGATCCTACAGTTTTAGATATTAAAAATCAAAAGCTGCTGATTTATTTTGGTACACTCGCTCTACTAACTGAATACAAGTCATATTATGAGAGCATGATGCTTTTGTTACAAGCTTTTCTTTAAACAGTACCTTGTGCTCCATTAGTCAGATAGGATGCAGCATTAACCTTGGCTTAATGTTGGCTTCTATGACACTCAGTATCATTTTAGGCAAGGCACATCTAGGAAACAGGCCAAGAGCAGAGTCAGAGAAAACAGGGCAGAGAAAGAGGATGTAGTTTTTAACACGTAAGAGTTCTTTTGGTTTTAGCGGCCCGTTTAGAGGAAAAAGTCATCCTCAGGTAGAGACCTGAGGCTGTTCCACATTAGAAGACACCAGGAGTCAGCCTACCCTCAGGCTGCACCAGATTGTTTCACTGCACTTGTTTCTTTGCACCGCAGTGGGGAACAAAGTCGTGGACATCTTCATCCATCTGTACGTGAGGGTGCTGTGGACAGTGCTTGGTAATTATAGGCCTTCACTGAATCACACTTTCCACATTTATCTTCTTGAAAATCTAACCTGCCTTGTACATGAAGAAGCAAGTTGGGTCTGCTGCATAGTATTTCTCTGAGAATTAAATATCTGTATTTTACAAATGACTATCTTTTTCCAGCACCTCTTTAAGCAAGGAAGAATGAACCACATTATAGGATTCCATCAGTCATTTGACTGAAGAAGAGCTAGCAAAAAGATTCTAAATCACAAGGAAGCAGGATGTGACTTGCAGTCCCAAAACACTGAAGCTTGGAAGGGGTCTTTGTAGGCCTCAGTTTTCTCATCTTTGGTGGTAGAATTGATACAAATATTTCTGAGCTCTATTTCCCTGTAGTTTCTGTCTACTCATATATGTTAATATTCACAAACCTTTCACAAGATTTGCACATGTATTTGTTGATATGTGTATATATATATATACATATATGTATATAAATCTGATTATTAAGAAATTAAACACTACAAAGAATGTATAAAGTGAAATATGGAGGTCTCCCCACCCTATCTCATTCCTCACAGATTTGTTGGTACACTTTCTTTAAGTTAAAAATTAAGGTGTGGTATACATTGCATGGTGTTCTGAAACTTGCTTATTTTTTTCACTTCTCATCACAATTTATATTGTGACATAATAATAATAATGTTAACAACTTTTCATCACTTTTTTAAAAAAAGTTGGTTTGACATCTCAGTGATCACAGGCTTAGAGTACAAAGAAATCATTGTCTATCATTATCCACTCCAGGCTGGCCTCCTGTCTCCCTGCGGTGAACATTGGCCAGTGGCCCTGTTTTATGATTAACAGAGGGGCAACATCTGTGCTGATATGGATACAGACCTTTAATCCCTCCATAGGAGTTTAACCTGTAAACAGTATGAGTTTAACTTGACTTTTCTCTGTTATTCTGCTTGAGTCAGCATATCTAGAACTAAGAAAATAGCTTGGGAGTAAATAGAAAAATGAAAATCCTTTAAATGATTATTTTTCTAAACATTAAAACAGAGAAATATGAATAATGTGCATTTTGTAGTGTTTTATAAAACATTTTCATTGTTTATCATGCAATTCAACAAATATATTTGAGAAACTACAGTGAATAGGATGCTCACAGGTTGAACTTGAGTAACTTGGCAATAAGACAACCACAGCAGACATCACCATTTAATTCACAGTAAACTAAGATGCAGAGAAGTTACATGACTTACGCAGATTTCCAGCTGGGAGAGGCAGAAATGGTCCTTGAACCCAAGTCTGTAATATCTCAGCAGAAAATCTCTATCAGAATTTGTCAGACACTTTTAATTGATAATGTCTGTTGTGTAATGATTTACAGTTTAAATTACTCTAGGGTTGCCATCAAGGACTCTATGAATAATCTCAAGACCAATTGCTGTTACCCAGCTCACTCTTTCTCTTGAATAAAAGGGAGTGTAACCCTATCTTTCAACATTGAGCCTTATTATAATGATACTCGTCCTTGGGCAAATAATTTATCTTATAGTCTTTTGTAATCTATTAAGAGAAAGGGGCAAAGAGCTCAACTGATTTCTGAGATTATTGTGAGGAATAAATTATATGATGTATATGTAGCAATTAAAATACTTGGCAATAAATGATAATTTTAGTTATTAGGCTATTTTTACTTCTGTTTCATTAAGAAAAAAATCTTCATTTTTGCTAATTGTCAACTCCTTTGTGCAAATACCAAAGCTGAGACGAAAAATGTATACCTTTGTCTGAAGGTTACTGTCCCCAGGTTGACATTTGTCAGCATGGTGATTTGGAGTCCAAGTCCAAAGATTAAGATCCCTGATTATAAAACGAGTGGCTATGCATAAATACTCCAACACCATCTGTCTGTGGTTGGAATGTGATAGTTTTTGAAGATCATCTCTAGGAATTGTTACCCACTAGCTTTTCCTAGTGCCCCGATGACAGAATTATGGTTCCATTCTTTTGGGTTAAAGCAAGAACTTCTTAATGAAGATAATTAATGAAGATAGTTCTTGCCATGATTACCTCATTGCTGAGAGGCTCAAATGAGAACGGATGTGTCTCTGTGCTTCTAGAGAGTATGGAAGGCATAGGATATCCTATGCTCACAGGGTGCTCACAGGTTGGATTTGTTGAGTCACTTGGCCATGAGACAACCAATATAATCACAATTTAATTCAAACTAATCTAAGTATGCATACATAGGGCATTCACCCTATATTGAAAATACTAGATGGAGAGGAGTTTACTGAAAAGGGAACATCACAGGATTGGGTGAGAAATTACTCAAAATAATCTTCACTAGTATTTTTCCTTTGATAGTTCAACCTATGCAAAAATCATTCAGAGACCAGAATATTCCAACCAAACAGGAAGAATGCTCCCCTCTAGAAGACCATTTCTGAGCAGGATGCTTGGGTAGGGAATCTTTGAGCTAGTCTCTCCTCACTAAAGCAGTGAAGCTGAGAATTACTGGAGCAGGAATTGCTATGTGACTCCATCATTCTACAGTTTAGAGGCCCTTAGGAAAAATCCTGATCTGCTCACCATGGTCTCAGATGATTGACTATAAGAAAAACAAGGCTTGTACTCCACCTCTTGTGGCCCCAAACCAAAGTGAGGTAAACCTCAAAAACAAGTATGGATTCTCCTCTCAAATTAATTGCCTAAAGAATAATATGCTGGGACTACAGGTTAAGAGAACAAAGTATGAGATAATCCAGAGGCTATAAACCTCATAGTCTTGATCTCAAGACATCCAGTACATGACATGGGGACAGGAATCCACAACAGAGAACTAGTATATCACTAAAATGACTTCCATTTCAATGGGTCACTAATTATCTGGTTCAGCTTCAGGATCAATGACATCTAAGATCTCCCAGGAATCATTCTGTTTAGAATCACCATAAACATCTGACACCTCACCTTTATCTGTTACGAGTAACTGTAACTACTTAGGTGAAGAAAAAAAAAACAGACACTATTTATTTATCCAGTTGCTGAAATAGGTCAGCAGTGTCAGAGGGGCCTCTACAGCTCGTCTGCCTATCCTTGTTATCTTAGACATGAATCTCTCTGAACTAACTGCACCTTTATTCATGGCTCTCTTGCACCTTTCCCAGACCTGTCACCATGGCGCATCGATTTCCAGCCCTCACTCCAGAACAGAAGAAGGAGCTCTCAGAAATTGCCCAACGCATTGTTGCCGATGGAAAGGGCATCCTGGCTGCAGATGAATCTGTAGGTAAGTGTGAGAAACAGCCGTGTCATACACTTAGGAAAAGCAACTGGAATAATCATCCTCCTTTCTCTTAGAGGAAGCATTTATTCATGCATGCGTGAGAGCAGAAAACTCTTGAGTGCAGTAGACTCTCTGCATCTCTACTTCCACATTTTGAATTCTGTAGTTCTATAAGCAGTTTCAAAAAACCAAGAGAAGAGGCTCTAGCCCTCCAATAAGGCTCTTGCTAAGGGTTGCTTAATTCAACCTGTGGGAAGGCCAGGAACTCAGTAACTAATGAGGCCAGATACATAGCCATTTGCTTCTAATAAGGTCAGTATAAAGTCAGCTCAGTCAAAAAGGGTAGGAAAGAATCTGTGTGTGGACTAGGGCATGGTTTGTGGCTGAGGGATCCCATTATGGCACAGGGAGAACTTCTGCCAGCTTGCTCAACCTACCCTGCAGCAATAAGAACTAAAGTCTGCAGCCTGCCCCAATCCTCCTTCCACTGCACATGAACCTTACCTGGATCAGTAGAGGCCCAAGGGCTTTCTGCATTCACCTGGAGCCCCTTTATCTCCTAGCCAGCAGCCTGACAGCAACCAAATTCTCCCGCCAGGAGACAGAAACTAAGCAGGAGAGTTAAAGATCTGAATTTTAAAGAAACAGTCTTACTTTTCAAGACTGAGGGCAGAGAAGGGCCACAGGAAAGTCCTGCCTTGCTCCATACATTGCCTTTGGTCTGCCATGTTTAGGTACCATGGGAAATCGCCTGCAGAGGATCAAGGTAGAAAATACTGAAGAGAACCGCCGGCAGTTCCGTGAAATCCTTTTCACTGTGGACAATTCCATCAACAAGAGCATTGGGGGAGTGATCCTTTTCCATGAGACTCTCTACCAGAAGGACAGCCAGGGAAATCTGTTCAGAAACATCCTCAAGGAGAAGGGGATTGTGGTGGGCATCAAGGTGAATACTTCTGTTCATACTTCATCCCTGCTTCTTCACAAGCCCATTGCCAGGGCAGGGTCAGTACTCAGCATGGTCATCATCTCAATTCTCACTCTTTTCCATCATCTTCCTGTGAAGAACCAGATCCTCTCCTAGACTTTTCTTCCAGTGCTGTCATCTTTCAACCAAGTTTTCTACAAGGTATTTAGTGTCTCTTCATGTCTATTTGCTCATTTCTTAAAGAGCAAATATTAGTAGCAATCTCATAAAGTTATTATAAGGACCAAATGTGTGCTTAAATTATTTTCTGTCACATAAATAATCAGTTAACAGCAACTATTTTAATTGAAGTACTTATTGTTTTATTTTCTAACTAAATCTTCCAATATTGCATGAAAAGTAGCATTCACTGAGTGTTTACAAGTCCTCGCACTCATTTAATCCTCTGTATCACCTCTCGGAGGAGACTCAGTTGCTGTACTTATTTTAGAGGTGGGTAAGAAAACATAGCACTCTGTAGAGTAGCTAATTTGCCTATATTCAGTATCTAACTATTGGGTTTGTGATCTTAGTACTGGCTAAATCTGCATCCTTATTCTCCTTTACCTGGTATCTGAACACAGCCTGGCAGGTGCAGGCACTCAATAAATGTTAGAATTGACACTGCCACACTGTTCCTTCTAGGTAACTTCCTTTCTGTTGTGGCAGACTGAATTGTGTCTCCCACTGGTACACCTTCTTAATTCAGTTCTTGGTTTATGAAAGATCAGAATGGCACCAAGTGCTCTTCTTGTGTTCCACTGACATCTGACTTCTGCTAATTACTTATTAATTATTTATATCCACAGTTAGACCAAGGAAGTGCTCCCCTTGCAGGAACAAACAAAGAAACCACCATTCAAGGTAAGGATACTGTCTTCAGATATGAGTCACTACCATATAGGCTACAAACAATGTGGGTAAAGAAAGAAGCAAGGAAAAACAAAATACGCATAATACTCTATCTAGTTCTAGAGTTATTCATGCCTTAGTTTTCAATCCCAGTTCCTCCATTAAATAACTGTGCAATTTTAGGATGCTCATTTTTTTTTTTTTCGGCACCGGGGATCGAACTCACAGCCTCATGCTTGCCAGGGCAGGCGCTTAAGCCACTGAGCCAACCTCCCGGCCCTGATTTTTTGAGACAGAGTCACACTATGTAGTTCAGGCCAGCCTTGCGCTCACGTTGTAGCCCAAGCGGGCCTTGAACTCACAATGCTCCACCTACCTCAGCCTCCCGAGTGCTGGGATTAAAGGCATGCGCCACCATGCCCGGCTTAGGATGGTCATTTAAATGTTCTGAGCTTCAGTTCTCTTCCCTTAAAATGATGACAATACTTTGCCAGAGCATTGTGGGGATAATATTAGACAATGTAATGCTTGCCACCACACCTTGCACAGAGAAGATACTCTGTACCTTGAATTATTATTTTAAAAGAAAAACACACAGTGATATAGAGGACCTGGATTTGAACCTTTGTTCTGCCACATGCTACACAGATAATTTTTCAAGGTACTACCCAAGAAGATGATTATTAATTACAGCACTGGGTTAGCTATGCAGAAATTCAATTCCAGTTCTATCATTCTTTAGCTGTTCAAACTTTATGAAAAAAATCATTTAACCACATGGAACCTTGTTTTCCAATTTTGTAAAATGAGTTTAATATTAACTACTAGTGTGCCCTTTTATTCTACCTATGGAGAATCCAGTATGTACATTAAAGCGTATTTATTAAGTCTAGGTCTTTTGGCCCAGCATTGGGATGCATGTTTGTTTGTTTGGGTGTGGTCGGTCCTATATCTTTGTGAACAAAGCTAAGCCAGAGAACAGAAGTCTTTCACTTTACCAAAGGACCTACAAGGGTTCAAAGAAGCCTTTTCCTCTCCTGTGACTTGCAGGGCTTGATGGCCTCTCCGAGCGCTGTGCTCAGTACAAGAAAGATGGGTGTGACTTTGGGAAGTGGCGTGCTGTGCTGAGGATTGCCGATCAGTGTCCCTCCAGCCTTGCTATCCAGGAAAATGCCAATGCCCTGGCTCGCTATGCTAGTATTTGTCAACAGGTGCTCTGCCTTCCCCTGGGGCTAAATAGCTAGGGATTTCTCTCACATCCCTAGTTCTGATCCAAATAATTCGAGGTTAGTAACTTGATGTGAAGCTTTCCAACCAACATATACTGAAGTTATCTCTAGGTCAAAGTGAAGTTTGATTTGCATTTGTGGGTACTATATTGGGGTTACCAAAGTTGTGGGCACTTATAAATTCCCAATTAGAATTGTAAACTCTGCTTGAATTTCTTAACTGGAAGCATCTTTCTCAGTGTTTTAAACTTGACTGCTCTAATAGGATGGCAGCTATTTTCTGAGGTAGCTAGAATAATCTCTATAGTATGATGTAGAATAAAAGGATTATTTTAATTTTTTCATCTGTTCCTGGAAAACTTTTCTTTAACTTCACTGTTCCTTTTTTGACTTAGCCAAAGATACTCACTAGGTGCCCCATCAATTTCTTTTACCAATTTAACTCATTTATATAGCATCCCTTCATAAGGGCTTCTTTCTTACCAATTGCATCTGTTTAATCTGCTCTCAAGGAAAGGTTCACAGTGAGCACAGCTTTGCTTTTGTCCAGCCTTTGCCTCCATTTTTTTCTTTAGAATGGGCTGGTACCTATTGTTGAACCAGAGGTGATTCCTGATGGAGACCATGACCTGGAACACTGCCAGTATGTGACTGAGAAGGTAGGTTTTAAATATAAAGGTCCTAATTCCAGTTGAAAATCCTGTGTTTTAAATAATAGCTATTACTTTTTTCCCTGGGGTTGAGCATTAATCCAGGATTATGCCTGATAGGTAAGCACCAAGCTACCACTGAGGTAATTTCCAGCCCTGATAACTGTTTCATAATATGTAACAGCTGTTATCTTTGAAATAGCCTTTAGTTCAGAATCAGTATATACCACAGAAACAGGAAGGAGTTGTTAACCCTTCACTTGTCGGTGTGTGATACATTCCTCTTACAGAAGTAGATCAGGATTCCCGGTACAAAGGCTTGGGTTAGGGAGTCCACTCTCCCACTTTTGGGACCTTGGGCAAGCCATATTATCTCTTTTGGACTACTGTTTCATTATATGTCCACAGGAAATTTTAAAATAAGATCTGAGGTTCACATAAGAAACTGCAATTAGAAAATATGCTGTTCATATTTGACTTTCTAAATTAGACACAGTAGTTCAGGAATAAGGCTGTCTTCCTCATACACTGTGAGAAAGTACAAGAAACATAATATTGTCTGGCCTTAATTTCTTTACTTGCAAAATTATGGGAGCTTAAATGAAATTTGAAAGTGGCTATGTCTCTAAAATGAATGTTTTTTAATAATTATACAGCTTCTTTGGGGATGAACAATAGAGGCCAGTTTAGGTGTCTCCAACTAGCTGAATCAAGACAATCTCATTAGAGGACGACATTGACCAAAAGTATAATGGGAAGCATAATGGGAAGGGTGTCTAGGAAACAGAACCGTGCCAATAGTTCGTGTAGTGGAGCATTAGAGTTGGAATCATGGGGTAGTCCAACTTGGTTGTCCTCAGTAGCTATAGTTTGCACACATTGCCCAGATAGGTCCTGGAGGTGGATTTAGAAGCTTTGCCTAAGAACATATAGGAATTGCTTCATCCTGTGTCCTTGTAGTATTGAGTGTCAAGGTCAGTATCTCTGAGACTTACTCCAGATTTCAGCTGTTTGGTCCCTTTTGTCCTTCAGGTCCTGGCTGCTGTCTACAAGGCCCTGAATGACCATCATGTTTACTTAGAGGGCACCCTGCTAAAGCCCAACATGGTGACTGCTGGACATGCTTGCACCAAAAAATATACACCAGAGCAAGTGGCTATGGCTACTGTCACAGCTCTTCACCGTACTGTTCCCGCAGCTGTTCCTGGTATAGCTTTCTTTATTTTGTAACTCAAGGTCTTAGCCTTCATGCTTGGAAAGAATGCCATAGCACTTCTGCTTAATGTGGAGTTTGCTTCTGTCACTGAAACAGACCTCTGCTATTTCAGACAGCACTTCCCTTACTACTATGGGACGCTAAATACCATGAGTGTGTGTCTACAGGCTTACATTCATTTATTTACTTGACATTTATTAAAGCCCTTTTCTCCTTAGGTCAACCAATCTTACAAATGTGAACTGATTTTATTCACCTAATCCCATGTAAATCAAGTAAAGAAAAGATTGAGATGTTGTATTTCTTCTAGACTTACTGCTTGCTTCCTTAACTAGGAAACAGCAGCTGAGATTGAAACAGTGGAATACTGATTTCTCTCCTTTTAGGCATCTGCTTTTTGTCTGGTGGCATGAGTGAAGAGGATGCTACTCTCAACCTCAATTCAATCAACCTTTGCCCTCTTCCAAAACCCTGGAAACTAAGTTTCTCTTATGGGCGGGCCCTTCAGGCCAGTGCATTGGCTGCCTGGGGTGGCAAGGCTGCAAACAAGAAGGCAACACAGGAGGCTTTTATGAAAAGGGCTGTGGTAAGATGCCTCTATCTCTTATTTACTTGATCAGGTTGATATTTGGGGCTTGATATTCTTGCATGGAGAAGAATTGTTTTCTTAATGCCAGAAAAGGTTTCTACAGATAATGTCTACTAGGTATTTGAAAATATGGTATGAGAGCTCAGTAGGAAGACTGGAGCCAAGAAGAATTCTGAATTATTCACACTGGAAGTAGAGGTGATGGCAGTAGATTGCAGGACAATTTCAACAGAAGCACTTTGTGGGAAGAAGAGGACTGAGGGCTGAATTTGGCATGCCTTTCCTTTTGAGAAAAGGAATAAGAGAAGCCACCATGAAATCAGCAATTATATAAGAGGACGAATGAAGGATTCTGAGAATAAGTGGGAAAAAAATTGAAGAGTCAATAATACTGTGCCACAGAGAGAATTTTTAAAAGACTGAGAAAAATTATAGAGACTGGCATTTAGGAACATATCAGTGACCTCAGCAGAACAATTTCAATAGAGAAAGAAGAAGAGAGGTGTCCATTTAAGTAGTTTATAAGAAAAGACCCAGAAAATTATCAGCAGAAATCAGGACAAGAAAAAAATTCTTAGTCAATTATAACCATTGCTTTTTAAATATTCTGTGGGCCCAAGACTTGGCAAAAAAATCAAATATAGTCTCTGCTCTTAGGGAGCTTGGAGTGTGTAAAATAGGAGTGGGGTTGGTGTTTAGATGTAAAGCAAATAAGCCTGTTGAGAGAGTAAAGAGTAAGGAGTGGGGCTAATTGAGGGAAGAAAGACTTAGAGAACATAAAATTATGTAAGACTAAATAATGAGTGCAAGTGGCATTATTGATCTTAGAAAGAAACACAAAGAAGATACAGAAAAAAAGAAAGAGGATGGGTTTGAAATCCATTTGATAGAAGTGAAAATTATACTGATTACACTATTATTAACACTGACTAGAGTTGCTGAGAATAATAAAGAAATGGAGATTTTAATCATGACAATGGGAAAGGTTAAAATAACTATTGAATCCTCTGGAAACTGAGCAGACATTATTGCTGAATGTAACCAAGCATCAAATAAGGTGTATCTGGAATGAAAGCCAATTTGTGATAAATTAGCTTAGTTCTTGAATTTTCATAACAGCTCTCTAATGCATTCAGGGTGAGTTGCATAAATCTAATAAGAAAATATCGGAGCAAATGAATAAATGTTTTATGGGAAGAAAGAAGTGTGCCAAATTTTAGTGATAGTGTCATTCAGCCTCCCGATCACAGAATAGGAGGCTGGGCAAGGAATCAAGTTAGTCAAATGTTTTGTGATGAGGACCTAAAGGAGAGGAAGGCCTAAGGAAGCTGAGCTACAAATCAAGAGAAATGTAATATTTTAAAAGTAGTGCTTTATCTTGACAATGGAACGCAGGGGAGTGATTTGCTGGTGAGTGTGATGGCTGGAATGGGAAGGTGAGGCTCACAGGATTGAGGGATTCTGAAAGTGCCAGTCAGAAGGGCCATCCTCACAGAAGGGAGGTTGAGTTTATCACCTAGGACAGTAGTTCTCAAGCTTGAGTATGCATTATATTATCCAGAGGGATTGTTAAAATGTATGTTGCTGAGCCCCACATTCTGAATTTTTAACTCATGGGTAAAGTCAGAGAGTATCCATTTCTAATGAGTTGCTAAATGATGCTTACAGTCCCTGAAAAATTCCTTGAAAATCACTGATGTAACATCTGGACATCTTGGAGAATCATCCAAACAGAGTAGCAACTGTGACTAGAAAAAGTGGTACTGATTGGTATTTGGCTATTATTACAAGTGTTTAATATTTCTGAATTTATCTTTAATTGGGTTGTACACAGGAAATCAAGTGATACTGTGCTAAGAACTACAAGAAAATCACATATTTTCCTGGAAAAATCCAAAGAGAATATGGAAAAATTTACACTTAAGTAAACACCTTTTTGGCTATAGTGTAATAATATATTACTGAGAAGTTTCTCAAATTTAGTTTCTAGTACTGTTGTTGTAGTAAGGTTGATACTAAAAAGAGGTTTCACCATTAGCTGACACAAACACCAAGCTTACCAATGAACTGTTCAGAAAAACTGAGCACAAGAGAGAGATAGTATATTATGCAAGCTACAAAATGGTATCAGCAGCAATATTTAGCAGCATCACTTACAGTGGGAAAAAAAAAAGGAGGGGAAATCTAATCAACAATAGAGTATCACACCCAGAGCAGCATTCCCTGTAACTCATTGTCTTCTCTCTTGCTTGTTTTTAGGCTAACTCTGAGGCAGCCAAAGGAAAGTATGTTCACACCGGCTCTTCTAGTGCTGCTTCCACCCAGTCACTCTTCACGGCCTGCTATACCTATTAGGCCCTGATGGCACCAGCCCAGCTCATTTCCTTGGTGGTGTGGTAGAAAGACTGAAAGGCAACAGCCTTACAATCCACCCTGCAAATTAGATAAAATTAGATGGGAACACAATACATGCTAAATCTTAAACACGGGAAAAACCAAATTAAACCTAAATATGAGTATCAAGGATGTAATATAATTTTACATAGTATTTCCTTCCACTTCTAATTCTGATGCTACAGATTATTCACCCAAGGGGAAAAAAAAACACAACTCTCTGTCCAAATAAGAACTGCTGAATGCAGAGAAGTGCATGATATAAAAAAAAATAAAAATAGCAGTAGGTTATGAAGGAGAGAGTTGCAACTGAAAAATAAATGACCCATAAATCTTCCATTGGTACTGGATTTCGCTTTTCTGTTGTCGACGGACTCAGTATATTTTATTATCTTTAACTCCACTAGATATGACTGCTGTTCATGATCAGGGCCCTCAACTTTGACTACTCTCTAGAATCAATCTAAGTAATTCAAACCTACCTTAGAGATCATTTACCCAAGGGCTTTCATTTTACAGGTGATAAATCAATCCTAGAGCAGTTGAATTCCTTGCTGAGGGACATATATGTAATGACCTGAGATTAGGATTCAAGTCTCTTTCTCATATAATGGATACACAGCTAAAGGGTAAGTTTGAGGCAGGGCTCCAGGCAATGTTCAATACATGTAACAGTGGTATTGTAGGTCTTCTACCTTTCTCACTGCATTCAATCAATCAGCAACTACTTGTGTTTCTACCGTTTGTCACACTGCTTTAAAAACTGGCAAGTAACACCATATGTGACAGAACTGTTTTGCCAGGAAACTCTCATCTAGACCTTACTCAGCATTACTGAATCTATGTTTTAGATTCCCATTTATTGGTTCAGCATGAATTTATAATCGAGGCTGAGATATTTATATCTTTGGTCAAGTTTAAATTGCATTTCCCAGGGGATGAGGATTTATGTAATACATTTTTCCTAGCTACCATACAATGTACTTTTCATACAAAAGAATTATATTTGTCTTCAAAATCTTAATTTCAGTAATTTCCTGACTCAAGGTAATATGAAAACAAGTGTTATAAGGCCGCAGACTTCAATTTCTATTAACTCTGTGATCACTGAATAAATACATTAGTGACATCCAAGCTTTAGTTACTTTGTCAGATTTATTCTAGTAGTTATTGAACACCTACTAAAAATAAAAACTGCTACTAGACACAGAAAATAATGAAAAGCAAGATACAAAGTCAACACACAAAAATCAGTAGCATTTCTTTTTTTATTTATGTATTTTTGTTTGTTTGTTTGTTTTTGAGACAGGGTCTTACTATGTAGTTCGGGCTGGCTTTGAATTCACTATGTAGCCCACACTGGCCTTAAACTCATGGTAATTCTCCCGCCTTAGCCTCCCAAGTGCTGGGATTACAGGCATGTGCTATCACACCTGGCTCAATAGCATTTCTGCACGTGAATCTTGAGCCCAACGAGAAAGAAATCAGAAATACAGTTCCATTTACAACATTTCAAAAATTAAATACCAAAGAATCAACCTAACTAAGGAGGTGAAAGGATTCTATAATGAGCATTAAAGTACTCTAAAGAAATACTGGGAGAGAATGGAAAGAGCTAGGTGCAGTGGTGCACACCTGTAATCCCGGTACTAAGGGAGGTCACAGCAGGAAGATCATAAATTTGAGTCCTACCTGGGCAACTTAGTGATTTAGTAAGATTCTATGTCACTAAATAAATAAATAAAGCAAGTAAGGTGGGATGTAGCTCAGAAGGAGCACAGTTCCTAGGTTTAAACTGCAGTACTAAAAAGGTGGGGGGGGCATTAATTGAATTAGCAGAATTGACACAGCCAAAATTGCCATGTAACAAAAGTGAACTATAGATTTAATGCAATCCCTTTAAAATACCAACAACATTATTCAGAAAACTAGAAAAAAATCAAAATCCATACAGAATCAGAAAAGACTCAGAGGGCTGTGGATTTAGCTCAGTGGCACAAGCACCTACCTGGCAGGTGCAAGGTCATGAGTTTGATCCCCAGTACCAGAAAAAAAAAATGACCCAGAACACCAAAGCAATCCTAAGCACAGAGAGCAAAGATGGAGACATCTTAATATTGGATTTCAATTTGTACTACAAGGCTACAATAACAAAAACAGCACAGTACTGGCACTAAAACAGACACAAAGATCAACAGAATAGAACAAAAGATACCAAAAAATCCATACATCTACAATTATCTGATTTTGGCAAAGGGGCAAAAACAGTATGTTGGAGAAAAGACAGCCTTTTTAATAAATTGTGTTGGGAAAACTGGATAGCCATTTGCAGAAAATTTGAACTAGATCACTATCTCTTCTACTGTACTGAAATCAATTACAAATAGACCTTGATATAAAAACAGAAACATGGAAACTGCTGGAAGATAACATAGGGCAGACATTTAAAGTCATAGGTTCAGGCAAAGACTTTCTGAGCAGCAATCCAATAGCACAGGAAATAAGAATCAATGAATGTGATTATATCAAATTAAAATCTTTTGCCCAGCAAAGGAAACAATGAACAGAGGGAAAAGACAACCTGTAGAATCTGAAAATTATTTTTGCTAGCTATTTTTCTGATAGAGGATTAATGTCTACACTATAGAGAGCTCTCGAAAAATTAACTGCTCCCAAAGAAATGACACTTTCAAAACTTGGCAAATGATCTAAAGAGACATTTATCTAAAGAAGCACGAAGTGCCAATAAGCACATGGAGGAATGTTCAACATCTTTAGCCATTATGAAAATGCAAGTCAAAACAACTTTGAGATTCCATCTTATCCCAATCAGAATGGCTATTATCTAGAACACAGACACACACACACACACACACACACACACACACACACACACACACAAATGCTGGTGAAAATGTTAGTAAAAAAGAAACACCTGTACATTGTTGTTGGGAATTATGAAAATCATTATGGAGATTCCTCAAAAAACTTAGAATAGAAATTCCAGAATATACTCTGGTAGGCGTATACTCAAAAGAATTACAACTTTATACTATAGTGATACATGCATATTCATGTTTATGGCAGCACAATTCATAATAGCTATGCTCTAGAAACAACCTATGCCCATCAAAATATGCTAGGTAAAATAATCCAGACTTAGAAGGTTAAATATCATGTTTTCTTTCACATAAGAAACCTGAAATACAAATAAATAAAATATAGCAATGATGATAGCAAAGTAGAAAGTAGACTCTTAGAAATAGGAAAAAGAAGGGGAGGAGAGTAAAGTGATTGAAAATGCACAAGATACTCTTACATGCAGGCACCATTTCCCCCAAAATGAGTATCACTTTATCACTATTATAAAAAAAGAAAGTAATTGGTATGTTTCACTCTTTAGGGCAACAATCTTATCGCATCCTATATAACCTTAAATAGGTAACACACACACACACACACACACACACACACACACACACACAAACACTATTGACTGGAGATTGATAAATGTGAAGTCTAATTAGATGGTTGGTTGTAACAAAGGATGACATAGCATTTAGGTCAGACATCATAAGACAATGAAAGGAAAAGAGACTCTTAGAAAAGAATCTGTCTTTGTGTAAGAAAATACTTTGAGAAGTCATTAAAATAAGATGATATTTCGAAGACATAAATATCAAGAGCCAGGACCACAAAACATGATTTAATGCTGGAAGGAATGAAAACAAGAATTTTTTTTGCTCTGAAGAGGGAGGGAAGAGAAAGGAGAGGGCTGAGAAATGAAGAAGAGAGAAAAAAAAAATCAGGGAGAGTAGGAAGAAACTAGGGCAAAGAATAAATAAGGGGATATGACTAAATGACCTTGAAAAGAGTGGAAACTATTAAGCAATCTAAAGATATTTGTCTTCTTGGGGAAAGAGCTAAATTTCACAATTCTTATTGTTTAGAAAAATGAGATACTGAAACAGTTTGTAACAACTCCTAATATAAATTAATTTAGTAGAAGCAAAAGCTAATTGTGACAGAAGATAATCCTTTAGAAACTTGCGGAAATTTGGGGTCAGGTTTCAGACAAAGCAAGAATAGACTTCAGGTCCTTTGATTTAGCCCTCCTGGGGAAGACTCAAGCATACATGTAGATTCCACATATAGAGAGAGAGTGGGAAATTGAGCTCCAGTGTGCTAAGGAAGTTATCCATGATCACCAGTTGAAGAGATTTAGGCAAGTCTGAATATGCAAAGTCATTATGGGGGGCATTTAACAGTGGTTAAAAGCACAGATTCTGGAGCTACAGAGTCTAGATTCAAATGCTGGCTCTGCCACTTAGCTATATGACCTTAGATATATCATACAATCTTTATATATACAGCAATTGTTTCTTCAACAGGCTTTTCAGAAGTTTCTTAATCTTCAAAACAAGGAAAAGTATATCTTTGCATATTTCTGAGAGAACAAGTGAATTGACATGTCTCAGTAACAGCTTCACAATCTCAAAATTCACAAAGCTCAGAAAACAAAATTTTCAGCGAAATTTGACTGGGGATACACATCACCATCACTACACTTGCTGGGATGCAAAGATACTAATTTTTGATGGTAGGTGCTGTCGCAGACCCTAGGGAGAGAATTAAGCAATATATGTAACATTGTATTTACTCTCTAGAATCTGTGAAATTCAGATTTCCAAGACACATATGGTCTCAAGATTATTTATGTTTGTATATTTTATCATGTTTTTAAATTTTAAATTCATTTTTATTCCTTAGACATAGGGTCTTGTTTGTAGTCCATTCTGGTCTTGAATTCACTATGTAACCCAGGCTGGCTTCAAATTTGCAATCCTCCTGTCTCAGCCCATCTCAGGATTTTTAGATAATTTGTGGACCTGTTCTTAGTATAGTATCTGCCAACTTTTACAGTAAAGGTTAATTGCCCATGTTCAATAGAGCCTGAATGGCTCATTCAGTGTTACCAATTCCCTAAGCCCATTTTTCTAGAGGATAAGTTTCCTTTCATTCTCCCCAGTTGCTCTTTCATATCTGTATTATTGATGAGGCGCCAAACTACTCTACACCATGTCTACCGTCTTTTCCTTTCCAGACTCAAAATACGAACTTATTTTTAAAAAATGGGTCATCTCAAGTGAATTCAATTTCATTTTGTTCAATTAGACGCTAAATCTGCTTTCTTTTCTCCCAAATTGAGGAAGATCCCAACATGCCAAAATCATTAATTCTAGGATTCCTTTCAGTTCATCCAATGATTTCTCTTCCTGCTGTTCTTTAACTTCTCTTTCAACTGGTTTTCAGAACAACGCAGCACTCATTTTTCTTTCATCTCAATCTACAGCATTTTTAATTGACAAGTAACTGTATACAATTACAAAGTACAATATGGAACAGGCCTATTTATATTCCAGACAAGTATTATCCTTGAGAAGTAAAGCATGTCCCTGAGATGTCTTTCTGTGTTTCCATGAGGGGCACTAGGAACAAAACAAAGCAAATCAGTGTTACCTGTAGAAACTTTCCTCCTATGTTAAATTAGCTAATTCTTGAATTGCTGGTCATTGCCTATGTATTTTGATCTGTAAACTTCTCTCCTTTTGTTCACCAGATATGAAACTGTGGAGAGGATAAGTGCTAATAGCCACAACTGGATGCTAGAGGTATGCTGAGTATGTCTGCTGAGTATGTCTCCAGCGTGTTACCACTGGACCTCTCTACAGTGCTGCTGCTAAGTATACAACTCTCGCAAATTTTGCACAGTCATGCTATTGAGTACTCATCCCTCATGGATTTGTCAAACAGTGCTATTAAAAAGAACATGAACCTTGTGGATCTTCTGAATAGTGCTGTTGGACTAGTGCATCCTGTATATCCTTTCCTGTTAAAACCAGTTAGCAAGTCTTAATAAACTCTCACAAACCATCTCCAGGCATTTTCTTCATTCTCATGGTCTGTGTATATATAATGGTTATATACTTTTATTCCCTGACTTTTATAGATCACTAAATTGGGTAAAAAGAATTACCAGTAAAAGATTGCCAATTTTTTCCCAACTATGACATACATTTACCAAGTGTGTCCTCTCAAATCACTATTATTTCATAAATAGGACTTTTGCACTTTAAACAGGGCATACTTTTAGAATAAAAGTCTATAATCAATCAATTTAGCTTTAGAAAGATACTATACTGTCCTTATTTTTACTTGTTTTTGTCTGAATTAGCACTATATGGGAGTTGATGATATACTTTTCAGACACTTAACCTCTGAAAATGGGCTCTGCCTAACTCCAGTAACTGCTTATAGAAACTCATTGACCATCTAATGATTAGGTCCAAAGGATATTCTTCAGCCCTTCTTCAACCTCTCTGTAGCAATCTTTGAGGTTGCTTTACCATAGCAGTTACATGTTGGGTCTTCTGTTTCGGGCCACTTTTCCCTCAGCCTCCCTTGCATCCTATGCATTCACTAAACAGTGGTCCTTAGGATCCCACCTCTAGACTTTTGCTTTATTCTTTCCTTAAAGCCTTATCGAACTGTTTAAATATTGGTTAATTCTTATGTCAAATTCTAGCCAAGCTCTCTTCCCTAGGTACATAGTCTCTAATTATATCTGGACATCTTTACTTTCTCACAGACCACTTGCACCAACATTTTCAAATCAGTTTCGGTGATTTCTTCATTCCTATCAATTGTACTTTTCTGCCCCCTTTCTCAGTAAGAGTATCAACCATGCAAATCCTTTGAATATTTACCCTACTTTTCCTTTCTCTTCCAATCAATAACCAGTTATCAGTTTATACATATTCTTCGAATCCATCTCACCATGTTTCCTCGGCCTTAGGGGAAGCACCATAATCTCTCAGCTGTTTTAAGGGCTTGTTGAGATCCTTCAAATGGAAAGCACAAAACCTTGAAGCAATTTTACACGTACATTTTCTAAGGCTAAAACCCACAGACCTAAGAAACTATGGCCCCAACAGTTTTTCCATCCATTCAGCTCCATAAAGCTCATTAAAATGAATGATGGCACCTCAGAACATTTAGTATATTTGGAAAGATGCACAGGAAGGTGACATTTGGGCTATCTGCAAAATCATTCCTTAAGCTGGGTGCTGGCTACACAGGTGTCTTATTTTCAAAATACAGAGTTGTGCAATTGCGTGCACTTTTAACACAAACAGTATACTTACATACAAGGAGAATGTCACCATAGAAATTGTAAGTGTTTGTATGATGCCTCTTGATCTGTCCTTAAAGGATGTCTTACCTCCTGTTACATTCCAAGTTACCAAGCAACTAACTCCCTCTGTAAGAGCTACCAGGTTCTCATCTCCATCCTCAGACAGTATTTGTCATTTTCACTGGTACTCACTCACCTTTTAATCTCGTCTCAAATATCTCCTCCTCAAAGACTTAACAAGTTTCTTCCCTATTTTTCATTTCCCTCTCTAGGGCCCTCTGCATACTTCTATTAGTCTCTCGAGAAAAACAGGTAAATACATAACTTCCTCTAAAACATTTTTTTCTTGGCTCTTTTTAATAGTCAAGAATGAACTCAGTTTTGTTATTCCAGATTCACATTTAAAGATGTTAAAAATCAGGCAACTCTAGTAGGAAAATCTCATAAATATGACCATAAATTTTATGCTGTTAAAACAAAAAGAGTTGGAGCTTCTGCTAAGTAATATAACTACTGGTTATACAGTCATACAAGCAGCATATGCTAGGTATACTTTATCCCTGTCTCAATCAATATTATTCCATACCAGTGATGACGAACCTATGGTACATGTTGTTTTTAAGATAAAAAATACTAATGTATGAGTTGCTTTTTCTAAACTAAAACCTCAGCATTCATGTATAATTGCAGTGTTGCCACTTTGCAATAAGTAAGTGGATTTGGGGTTGTAGTTTGGGCACTTCTAAAAGGTTCACCATCACTGCTCTGTACATGAAACAGTCATTTAAGTGAAAAGCAAACAAATGCTTTAATGTGCTTTTGAGGGAAAACATACTTTGCATTTCTTTTTTAAATACCGAGAGCAAGTCACACTCAGGAGGCTAAGGCAGGATTGCCATGAGTTCGAAGCCAGCGTGGGCTGCAAAGCAAGTTCAAGCCCAGCCTGAACTACAGAGTAAGACCCTGTCTCAAAGACAAAAAACAGGGACCTGGGATTTAGCTCAGCGGCACAAGTGACTGCCTGGCAAGCGCGAGATCATGAGTTCAATCCCCAGTACCAAAAAAAAAAAAAAAAAAAAAAAAAAAAAAAAAAAAAAAAAAAAAAAAAAAAAAAAAAGACAAAAACCAAAAGAAAGTAAAAAAACCCATAAACAACTGAGAAGTCTAAGAATCTCATTATTAGTTGTAACTCTGGCCTGAGAATCACTGGCATAACTCTATAATCTTGTTGAATCAGGTAGTATTTTTTTTAAAGTAAGATCTTTCCATTGGGTAAGAAACATTGTACACCATGAATACCTGAGTACAGGAATGGACAAAGGTAGGTATATTTTTATATATGCATAATAACCTTCACATTTATTGCATGCACACAAACACGAACATTTGACATTCTTAGATGGGAAGATGGAGGCTTGAAGGTGATTTTTAGAACCACTACAACATACAAAAAAGATTACTAGCAAGCTAGAATTATGGAGTTCTAATGATTAAGAACTCTACACTTAGAAACTAAAGAACCTGGACTTAATCTGATTTTAAATCAGTCCAGAAAATGTTAACTAGGCAGACACACAAGTGATTGAAACTTCCTTCAAATCCGTGATTCTAATTTTAAGCACAGTATTTGACAGGTCTGATTTTATACTACAGTAACAAAAAACTCTTACACAAAGGAAAAAAAATCAGGTTTTAATAATTAAAACATATGCTCAACAGGTTTGTAATCACCATGAACTAAGGGAAGCCCTAGAACCAGAAATATTTTAAAACTGCATGCAAAATCTAGTTACCATAAAACCCAAAGCAATACCAAAATATCTCAGCTTCCTAGCATAAACTCCAGGTCTTTTTTATTTCCAGTTATTGGTAATCAAAATATGTACACTTTCATGTGCTCCTGGTAGTGCAGGAATAATCTTTAACATCTAATTTTACAAATATCTTTCACAGATGGGACGGCACCAAAGAACATTTTCTTTCATGTATTTTTAGGCCCATCTTGCTGAGGGGGAAGGCACTCCCAAAGATTCCTTGGCAACACTTTTGCTAGGTTAGTCACATAATCTGTATATATATATATATATATATATATATATATATATATATATAGAGAGAGAGAGAGAGAGAGAGAGAGAGAGAGAGAGACAGTTAATGGCTCATTCATTTCATGATCTGAGCACTAGGAATTGACTTTCACTAACTCACATATCCAACAGCTGATTTAACAATAAAAACTTTGTATACTGGTTTCAATGACATCTGGACTTTGACAACTTATATATGCTTGATCATGGGGCTTGGGCATGCATAGTCAAACATTATCATAGAACTGAAAGGACCACCATGAGATGGTGACAGAGGACTCTTTTTTCAGTTTCCTAACATCAGTGCCCTCGTTCTTAATTCCCTTGCACTAATTTAACTTTGTCCTTCAGAGCACTTCAATATGCTCTGCACCTGGATTCAACTTCTCTGCTGAAAGATTTGCTAGAAAGATGTTTAGGTAGATCAGTGAGTCTTTCTCCATGATCATGAAAACAGTTGCAAGTCAATTTCCCATGGACAGTTATCTGCTATTCACAAGAATTCAGAAACCATGTGCTTGAGGCCAAGGACAATTTATCACTAAATCTAACCCACATTTAACCATACTAAAATTATACTTAGGTAGCTAGTCTCAAATTGAGCCAACATATTTCTCCACATTTACTGCATCCATGCAGTATGCAACTTTTGATGTTGAATAAGAGAAAAATGGCAATTAAAAGCTTCACCACAAGCATCACATTCATGGGTTTCTTGTGTTTTGACCTCTGCATGGATCTTCTGGTGGTTTACAAGGCTGCGCTGTTGACTGAAACTTTTGTCACATTTCTCACACTTGTAAGGTTTCTCTCCTGTGTGTATTCTCTGATGTTGAATAAGACCTGAGTTTCGGCTAAAGGCCTTTCCACATTCCTCACACTTATGAGGCTTGTTACCTGTGTGAACACCCTGATGTCGGATAAGATTACAAAGTTGACTAAAACTTTTGCCACACTGTCTACATAGATAAGGTCTCTCACCAGTGTGGATTCTCTGATGTTCAATAAGAAAAGAGCTTCGACTGAAGCTTTTCCCACAAACAGTACATAGGTAGGGCTTTTCACCAGTATGGATTCTTTGATGTTGCACAAGGTGAGCACTAACACTAAAAGTTTTTCCACATTCATCACATTTGTAAGATTTTGCCTTAGGATAGACTTCTTGTGGTATAACAAGATTGCAATTTGGATCAAAACTTTCATTAGTTTCATTATATGGATAAATCTTCTCCCTAGTGTGGATTCTCTGATGCTGAATAAGACCTGAGCTTCTACTGAAGGCTTTTCCACATTCCTCACATTTATGAGGTTTGTCTCCTGTGTGAATTCTTTGATGACGAGTGAGGTTGCAAAGTTGACTGAAACTTTTCCCACACTCTTTGCACTGATAAGGTCGTTCACCAGTATGGATCCTCTGATGTTCAATAAGGAATGAACTCCGACTGAAGCTTTTTCCACATTCAATACAAAGAAAAGGTTTCTCACCAGTGTGGATTTTTTGGTGTTGTATAAGATATGTACTTAACCTAAAGGCTTTCCCACATTCACCACATTTGTGGGGTCTTTCCCCAGTGTGAATTCTCTGATGTTCAACAAGCAGTGAATTTCGACTAAAGCTTTTCTTGCATTTAGTACAATGATAGGGCTTCTCACCAGTGTGAGTTCTTTGATGCTCGATAAGGTGTGACTTCCAACTGAAGGCTTTCCCACAGTCACTACATTTATGGGGTTTCTCACCTGTGTGAATCCTTTGATGTTTAACAAGGCTCCTTCTCTGGCTGAAGCTCTGTTTACACTGATTACACTGATAGGGCCTTTCTCCAGTGTGGATTCTCTGATGTCTAATAAGAGTAGAGCTCACACTAAAGGTTTTTCCACAGTAATTACACTCATAGGGCCTCTCACCAGTATGAATTCTCTGATGTTCAATAACAAATGAACTACGACTAAAGCTTTTCCCACATTCATTGCACTGAAAAGGCTTTTCACCAGTATGAACCCTTTGATGTTGAATGAAATGGGCCTTACGAACAAAACCTTTTCCACATTCTTCACATTTGTGGCATTTCTCTTCTGTGTTTGGTCTCTTCCGGATGTTAGTGTTTCCTCTGAACATTTTCTGTTCCTGGGTCAAAGACTCCCGTGGTATTTCCCACAAGAAGATCCCTCTCTGTTTATCTAACCTACCAACAAGTTCAAAGGTTTCTCTACCCATGGGATCCTGGTCAATTTCACTTTTGATTCTTGTAACTATAACACCCTGTGGTTCCACTTCTTCCTCAATTTCTTCAATTTCTTGTTTTACAGTTGGCTCTTCATCCTTATCTCTGTTCAAAACATCTGAAATACAAACATCAGCCAACCTCTTTAATGGCAAGAACTGCCAGAAAAATAAGTTAGTCAAGATAAATAAATTAACCTATTATATCTATAAAATAGTTTACTACTCACTGTATTGTTGTGAGAAATTAGTTCATATACATTAACCATTTAGAATAATACCTCTCAAAGAATATAAGCTGCATAAGTATTATTATTATTTTTAAGACACAAAGTCTTGCTATATTGCCCAGGCTTATTCTTGAACTCCTGGGCTCAAGACCCTCTTGTCTCAACCCTCAAGTAGTTGGAATAATAGGTGTATGCCACTGTGCCCAGCTAAATATTATTATATAATATCAGTTATCTGATGAAATGATCTGCATTTTGAAGGAGGGTATGAAGAATGACACGGAGGAGCAAGTAGTGTTAGGAAGAAGGACTGACAAATCAATACTGAGTTATACAAGTAAGATGGTTAAACAAAGAAATAAAACAGTGGTGGAATTAACAAGTGTATCAAGGAAAAATGAGTATCATGTGAAGAAAACAATAGGTTCAGGAGAATTTAAAATGAGAATGCATTACTGGAATATGAGTAGACCAAATAATTCACAGAAAGCAAAATAAAAGAGAACCTAGGAAAGACAAAAGAGAAAGAACAAGGTGAAGTTATAATTCATTGATAAGAATTTATTCACTATCAAAAGCACTCTAAGCACTATGCAATGAATGAGGACTCAAAGATAACAAATGAAGCCCCTACACCAAATGAAACAGATAGTGAGAAAATAATGGGTATAGAAAACATGATATCAATAAGAAGCAGTTCCTAGACAGATAAAATGTCTTTAAAAAAAAAAAAGGTTGAAGTGACAGTCTATGATTTTGAAAGGCAATATAAAGTAAGTATAAAACAACACAATCAGAATTAAATGAAGAAAAGCAATCTATGGCAGCTTATGACTTCATAACAAATCACAGCACATTCTTTAAGTACAAATGATTCTTAACCCTCTAATGATATGCACCTCACGGCTCACCATTTTTTTCAACTGACAATTTGTATTACATCTGAGAAATAAAAATATTGCCCACACTGAAGAAAAGATATGATAATGGTGTACAATACAAGAGTGGCCCACAAGACTCGTTATAAAAACAGGTAAGGAGGTGGCTTGTGCAAGTATAGCGAACAGCTGATTCAGTTCTACAGTGCATGGCAGTGGCGGCTGCTGAACTGTAGCCGGCAGCAGAAGCAGCACTCACTGCTGAAGCGCCAGTGTGAGGCCAAAAAGGCAACACCACCCATGGAGAAGCCCGAGGTGGTGAAGACACACCTTTGGGACATGATCATCCTGCCTGAGATGGTAGGCAGCATGGTGGGCGTTTATAATGGGTGGAACTTCAACCAGGTGCAGATCAAGCCTGAGATGATCGGCCACTACCTGGGTGACTTCTCCATCATCCACAAGCCCGTGAAGCATGGCCAGCCTGGCATCGCGGCTCCCCACTCTTCAGGCTTCATCCCCCTCAAGTAGCCACCTGGCTAATAAAACCACCATTGTCCCCAACCCCAATACACATAGATGGCGAATCTCTTACTTGTTTCCTGATTTTCCAGCTTGCACTGCCTGTTTGATAATTCCACTAGAAGATTCAATTACTACAAAATTCCTATTTGACTCTAAACAAGTTCTTTTTTCCTCAGTCCTTTTTTCTCTCTTAACTGCAGAGTTGTGTGAATTTTCTCATAACTTACTTCAAGCCAGTTATTAAGCTATTTTATTAAAAAGAAAAACAAAATGAAACAAACAACCCACTACTTCTCTTACTCCCCTAGTCAAATACTAGAACTTTGATTTCTTTTCAGGCTTCTTACAGTATCCCTTCTCAAACCCATTTTCAGTGGACTATTTCCTGCCACACAACAACAACAAAAAAGAATGAAAACTCCCTCAACTTTCTGCCTTTCAGTTGTAAAATTACCTGCAGTAATACACGAAGATAATATGCATGAAGATAATATGCATAATATACATGAAGATCATATCCAAATCTAATCCATCCATCCTCTCCTGATTCCATTCACCTCTGAGCAACTGTTTAATTATTTTCTCTTAACTTTTTAATCTACACTTTCCATTAACATCTTCCTACCATCATACAAATATGTACAACTGTATCTTGAACCTAATATTTGTTCCTTGATGAAAATCAAGTGCTGGGGGAAAAAATAGTCATGCTCAATCTCTTCTCATGCAATCTATTCTGTAAGCTACTATGAAACCTAATTTGTAACACATAGGAGAATTTCTCACCAAAATCAAAAATGTCTTTCAAACATTAAATACAATGGGTACCTTTTAGTCTTTATTTTATTTGGCACTGTTTACCTCTTCATTTCTATGGCCCTGTTTCTGCTTTCTATGTTATTACACTCTTTTAGCTCTTTCCTATTTTTTCCTAATAAATTCGTCTAATTTATTTTTCCGCTTCTGATAGAAAATCTGTTTTACCTAATTATTGCTCTCTTTTATATCCTTACTTGTTCTGCATTTATATGCTGTGGCTATCACTAGTCAGAACCCTTATAAATGGTTTGCAGTGAATTTGGATATCACCAACTACTGTTTTTCCCCACTGGTAATCATCTCTTAAGAGGCACCATTACCCTAAAGTCTTAGATTTTTCCCTTTTATTGTTAGTTACCAAAATAACTTATTCTTTTGTAGAATCTACTTTCTCCTTTTAAACGTCACAATCATGCACTTATCTAATTATCCTTGGCCCTGGTCTTTAAGCTACATTGAAATTAGATTTGATTTAGTGATTCGAGAAGGATGTTTCAAAAATGGAACTGCACATGTTGCCACTTGTAGATTCAGCTTTAAAATCAAACAAAAACTTTTAATTATCATATTCAGAACTCTTCATAACATGATCTAAGCTTAAACTCAACTTCTTGCTTACTGTACCATATTCCATGTAGGTAAGCTGCTTATGCTAATAACGTTTTTGTGCTTTACCTTTGTATAACTCTCTAATTAAGTGTCCCTCAGCATTGTTTTCTGGGCAAACTCTTGGTTCTTTAAAAAGTACTTACTCTACAAAGTCTCTAAGTCCACCAGGCTGGTCTAGTTGTTGTATTTTTTATTACCAATTTTTATGTTATTATCTGTAACTCCACACAATGAGAAGTTTCACTACATACCATTGTTATACTTAACTTTAAAACTATCTATGTGTTTGTCTCTTTCTTTGGATGTAAATTCCTCGTGTAAAGAAAAAGTCTTTGTACTTACCGAGTGAATATTGTTTTGGAGGTTTAACTCAAAGAAATAAGACAATATGAGTGTCGACCTAACTTTTTGAGTCAAATGAAAATATAGTATATTAAAAAACTAGTTCTTGAGCTGGGCATGTTGGCACACTCCTGTAATCCCAGCACTCGGGAGGCTGAGGCAGGAGGATCATTGTAAGTCTGAGACCAGCCTGGGCTACAAAGTGAACCCAAAGGCCAGGCTGAACCACATAGCAAGACCCTGTACCAAAAAGACAAAAACAAAAACCAACAAAAAAAAACCATAGCTCTTACTACCAAGAAAACCAGTTAGTAAATATTATAAAAAACACATATATACTTCATAGTACTAACAAAAAGTATAAGATCTATGAATAAAGAATAACCATAAGAAGAAATGTGCAGATCTAGTGAAGCATGGTGGTACATGCCTGTAATGCCAGCTACTCAGCAAGTGGAGGCAGGAAGGATCACTTCAGCATTACTTGAGCCCAGAAGTTTGAGGTCAGCCTGGGCAACAAAGAAGATCCCATCTCAAAAAATAAATCAGTAAGAATGAAGAAATAAAGAAAGTAACCAAAAATTTTTTTGAAAGACAAAGGACAGTTAAACAGAATCAACCAAGTGGCTCAAGAAATTTAATTTTATAAATTCTTTTAAAGCTAATCTACAGAGTGAATAACATTCCATTAAAAATCATAGGAACCAATTAAAAACCTCAAAAATCTAAATTTCAACAGAAAGAATATAGACAATTGGTTAGTACATCTTGAAAAAGAATATTAAAGCATAACCCACAATATGTAACATTTTGGTAAAGTAAATTAAACAATGACACTGCCGTAAAAATGCATATGTCAATAGGATAGGCAGATGAAGAAAATGAGTGTGGGCTTCTGCACAGAGCAGCCTTGAAATGAATATTAGACCTGGGCTTGGTGATTACATGTCATAATTATGTATAGTTTCACGCTCTGGTCATAGCTAATTTATCTACAGTAAGCAACTAACTCAAAATGGGTCACTCTTCAGGAATTTGGAAAATGAAATTTAAATAGCTAGTTAATCTGAGCATGGCTGGACTTGTAACTGATCAACTCAGAAGCGAAAATGACATTAGCATGTGGGCAAAAGGAGGAAAAACTAGTTTGCCAGTGGGAAAGAAACAAAGTAAAAGAGAATGTTATATAGACTACTGTTGTATTTTCCCTGAAAATAATTTGAAGCCCTAAGCCCCAGTGTAATGGTACTTGAAGGTGGGGCCTTTGGTAGGTAACCAGGTTTAGATGAGGTCATGAAGCTGAAGCCTCATGATGCAACTACAGTATTCTTATAAGAAACACAAGTATGATCTTTGCCCCTCTCCGTACCTCCCCCAACACAGTGAGCAAGCTACCTCCAAGCCATAAAGAGAGCCCTCAGCAGCAACTGAATCTGCCAGATCCTTGATCATGGATTTACCAGCCTCTAGAGCTATGAGAGATAAATTACTTGTTTAAGTCACCCACCTACTCTATGCTATTTTAGTATAGTAACCTAAAGTGACTAAGACAGAATAATTCCTGACTTCTTGAGATTGATTCAATCTCTGGTTGCAGTTGTTTTCTGATGTTCAGCTACAATCCCATTTACATCTTCTACAAACTATCTCTATGTCCTTATAATAATTCCCTTGTTGGCTTATGCTAGCTTAATAATCTTTATGCTAGTAAGATTCTAATAATACGGTAGCTGAAGGAAGACAAAAGAAGGTAAGGAGATGGTAACATGGAAATCGATGAACTTTAGGACAGAACAAGAATTAGCATACTTTTTGTAAAGGATCAGACAATAAATATTCTTCACATTTTAAGTTATAAGGTCCCTGCTGATGTAGCATGAAAGTAATCATAAACAGTGCATAACGAAAGAGCATGTCTATGTTTCAATAAAAGCTGATTTACAGAAACAAGTTGTGGGTTAAATGGGCCCTATTAGCGAACCTTACTATCTAATAGAGTATAAAATGAACAGCGTTCCTGCTTAACAGAATAAGGCTATGGGAGGAACTAGAATTTCTAAGGTCTAGCACAGTGCTTGATAATTATTAATTGAATGGCTAGTTTAACAAATAATTGGAAAGAGAATATAATCAAAGAAGGAAAACAATGAGCTCAAGGTCTTGTAGGTTCAGCAATTCCCAGTTCTGTCAAAATCTAATGTGACTAAAAGACTAATGTGATTATGCAGAGACTAGAGTCACTGAAATTGAAGAAGTCAAAAAAGAGATCATGCAATCAACTATACCATTATGTAGCTATTACATTTTTTTCAGATCATTTTATCAGTACATGTTTGCTGTACATGTTTACATTCCTTGTGAGGAGTTGGTACATGTACATAATACACCTTAATTTATTTCATCTCCTTTCCCTTCCCTCCCTTTCCCCTCCACTTTTCTTGATCCCCACCCCTTTTTTTGTACATGTTTGCAGTACATGTTTACATTACTTGTGTGGAGTCGGTTCCTGCAAATAACACATTTTAATTCCTTTTTTCATCCTCCCCATCACTTGATCCCTTTTCCCTTTGAGAAAAATCTATATCCTTATTTCCTAATGTGTTATCTTTTATTTTGCTCTTTATTTATACTTTGGGTTTCTTTAGAGAAAAAGCAACATGGAAAGGAAATATATGAATGAAGACCAGAATTATAAAGTTGAAGATAATTTTCTTGTAAAAAATAGTAAGGTGAAATAGGAGAATACTAGACTGGATCAGCAGAGTAACAGTGACCTGTTTAAGGGGGTGCTCATCATGGTGATAGAGGCGGGTCTATTGAGGAGAATAAAAAGACCATGGAAGGAAAAAAATAAGAAATAACAGAAAACTTGAGTTGGAAAAAAAAAAGAGAAAGAGAGAAAGAGCCTGAAAGTACAAAACCATAGATGGGCTCACTGCCAACCCTTTATCTATATAGTATTCATATACTGTAGTACCAGGGACAGGCAGAGCTAAGTGCTTGCCTGGTTCTGTCAGTCAGGACACCATATGTATGGATAAGGTGGCAATGACCAGAGACACAACGAAAAATTTGGAAAAACAAGAAGTAGCAATTGATAGAAAAGAAGATTAAAGTGGTATTCAAGAAATCAGAGAGAAAGTGAGGCAGAAGCTATACTCGGGAACTCCTCCCATAAGAAATTAAGGTTTTTGTCTTTAAGCTATTATGAACTGTTAGAAGTTCTAAGTACTTTGGTGACAGTAGATGTAATAAGTTAAAAGAAAGGATGTCAGTGACCAGAGGCTAGTTTAGGACTGTCTCAAATTTACCTACTCAGTCACACAAATATTGAAGAAACATATGATATACGTCCAACTCTGTGATAAGTGTGGGAGAAATCAAATGAAAAACATACCAATTGTAGTGCTCAGGTTGATCAGTGTGATTAGAGAAAGAACACATATAGAATGACTACTGAATAGTGTGATGAACTATGAAGTACTGTATATATAAGGTAGTAGAGAAAAAGGAGTATTTAACTCTGAAGGGAAGCCCCTTGAGATTGTAACAAATGTTTTAGACTTTCCAGGTATAAGTTACTTATGTGGTCTTCAAAAGAAGATAACTAAGAATTTATTCATCTTTAGAATATGTAGCTCAACGGAGAGGAAGGTAACAATCAATATTTAATACTATGCTTACTACATGCTAGTTGATGCCCTAAGTATTTTACATACATATTAATTTGATTAGTATTTACAAAAACCTTAAGGGTATGTGCTATTTTCATTTTATAAGAAATGAAAAAGAAACTGAGGAACAGAGAAAAAGTAACACATATACAATTACAAGGCCAGTAGGCAGTGAAACTAGGATTTGAATTTAAACAGTTAGATTTCACATTACCCTTCTTAGACTGAAAGATTTGGTACATAGTGGTAACTGATGAACTGAATGTAGAGAAGATTACCCTAAGCAAAGAATACAGACTGAGAGGAAGTTTGAGAATGTAAGCCAAAGCAAAGGAAACAATAGTTTCAAATAAAACAATTGACTAAATAAAGTCCAAAAAGAGTCTTATGTATTTGATGATGAGGTTATTATAAATCACTGTTGAACAACTTAAGGGGAGTGTTGGAGGCAAAACAAAGGGCACAGAGATAATGGAAGGTAAAGTAGCACAGAACACATATTAACACTCTAACAAAATTTGGCTAAGAGAACAAATAGCAAGTTATAGAGAGTAGCAAGTGAGACTGTCTCCAAAGAGGCTTTTTTTTCCTTTTTCTCCAATTGGAAAAACCATGAACATATATCATCAGAATAAAGGTACTAAGATAGAAGGAACAGAGATTGAGGCTATTGGGAACAAAAGATCACTGATTAAGTTTCCAGATAAGACAAAATATGGGAGCAGCTGTGACTGTGACAATGAAGGGCAGAGAAATTGAGAGTTCATGGTTAGTGGCCTCTCTTCTTTGTGAACAGAAGGTAAGGTACACAGAGTAATAGAAAACTCTAAGTTTGTGAAATAGTCACTAAAAGAAACAGGAAAACAAACATATCAAGAACAAAAACAAAATAGAACTACTGAGATTCAAATTCAAAGGGGAGTAGAATTTTAAAAAACCATGCATATACAGGGCAGCACACATAAGCATCAATCTTTTTGTTTGAGTATTTTTTTTTTTCAGCAACTCAGGTAGGAGAATAAAAATGGCAGACATTATAACTAATACAGGATTTGAAGAATGGTTATAGGATAACATCAAGGTAGGAGACAGGCTGGTGGTTATATGAGGTGGTAAAGTCAGGAGAGGACTGGCATCCTGGAGAAAAAACAAACACATCAAGGCATAAGAAGTACATGAACAAAGAATAGGTTTAGATAGAATGGTGTTGGGGAGATAAAATCAATGATAAAAATAACTGAATAAACAGAAAACAGGATCTCTGAAGTCAAAACGGTCAATATCCAACTGAGGTTGAAGTACTGACTGGGTTGAAAGGGTTAAGCAGAGAAGTGTGCAAAATGGGTGATAAGCTTATGTGTGAAGGACCCAAGAAAAAGGTGACAAGACAAAGGTAAAAATGAATTGAATGTTGAGGCCTCAAAGGACAGATTTTGTCTGAAGGTTAAAAACTGATCTTTGGAAACAGCACCAAAAAGCTGAGAGAATAGTAACTTCTCCCTTCCAGCCTTGAGACAAAGGATGAGGGAGGAGGATGTGGGAGAACAAGCAACCCCCACTTGAAGGACTGCCAGAGAAGTGGTGTCACTGGGAAAGTGCCAAGTTTCAGTTAAGGCCAGGAGGGTAAGGAACACTGTGTGAAGAGGAACAGGGGCTCCAGAAGGCAGAGTATAAGGGTGGGAGGAAAGCAGTGGGAGGATGAACAAAGAGAAAAAGTACACAGCAATATGGGAACAAGATTATGAAGACAGGAAGCCAGAAAGATTTACATTTTGGTCACTACAAAAAAAGTGAGGGATAAAAGAATCATAGGAACAATTAGTGGCTGAAAGGTTAGGATCAGAACTTTGCAACAAAGTTCTAGTAATGGTACTGGTCTAAGCATTCTGAATGTAATTTCTAATACTTTCTTAGATATTTTAGAAAAAAGAACAGATTCTTACCCAGTGAGACCAGGTTTCCATAATTCTCCATCATGACATCTTTATAGAGGCTTCTCTGAGCTGGGTCCAGGTAATCCCACTCCTCCTGGGTAAAAAACACAGCCACATCCTCAAATGTCAGCAACCCCTGAAATAGTGTGATTTCTGTAGTCAGGTTCCTGTTGTCTCAAGGACAGTTCTATCATTGAAAGTGGCAGAAGCAATCAATTATCATGGCCGAGTACACTAGATGGTACATAACTAAGAGTGCTAAAAGGTGCCCAATTCTGGGAACCGACTTAACAGACAGGCACCTCACAGTAGAGGGTAACTGGGCTGGAGCCTTGTCCTTGTAAGTGAAGGGCATAAGTATAAGGGGTTCTCTGGTTTAGTAATTATACACTAATATTTTAATTTCAGTAAACTGCCCCAAGGCCTCTCCAAGCTTCCTCACCTCACTGCCCTGCTCCAGTTCTCTATTTGCACTGACTTGCGACCCTATTAAATTCCATTCCATCACGTTCTCTAAGCATCTTCTTTAGGTCCAGGCATAGTGCCAGACGCAGAAAACACAAGGAAAGGTCAAAAATGGTGCCTTACCTGGAAAAACTCACAAATGAGAGAGCTATCCTGGAGCACACCTAGTTTTTACCAGGTGATTAATCAAGCTGCACTTAAAAAAAGGAGCCAGTGTAAGTAAACGGCACCCCAAAGCACCGGCGCCAGATGGTGTTAGGGTCCTCGCAGAGTCAGGGGAGTCAGGGGATTGGAGTGAGGTGTGGTGGTGCAGCCTAGCCAGGATAGTGAGACGATAACGGGGGTCCCTGGAAATGGCTACTTACCTTTGGCTCCAGCGGGGAACTCGGGGAGGCCATCTCCGGGCCTGAGAACTGGAGGGTTGCAAAGAAAGAAGGTCCTTCTGGTGAGGCCTAGCTGGCTGCAGGAAATTAGGCCCAAAGAAGATGAGAGGCTCCCTGGCTGTGTCCAGTCAGGTCCTGCCTCGGTCCCACAGCGGTCACGTTCCCAGCAGCATATCAGACGCGCTTCAAGACAGCACCCCTACCTCGAGCCCCCTCCCCTGCCGCAGTCTTTCAGGCGGGCCTCTCCAGATCCTCCTCCCAGTTACCGTTGCCTCATCACAGTCAAGTAGCGCTAGGTTCGCCCGCCCCCGGACCAGAAGGCGTCACCCGGAACCTGCCCGAGACGACCCCCAACTACAACTCCCAACATGCTTTGAGAGCGCGCCACGATCCAGAATCCGCCGGAAATGACTTATGGACTACATTTCCCGGCGTGCAAAGGGGCCGACAACCGGAAAAAGGAAAAAGCAGACACAAATGTGCACCTGATTGGCTGATCTGGGCGCGTCGCGCCGGGCAAGACAGGCGTTCTGGCTCCCGGCTGTCCTCGAATATGGCGGCGCTGTGTGTATCTGTGCTTGCAAGAAGAGGTTGGGCATGCATAGTCGCAGGGGCGGCACGTAGAGAGTTTTGGTCTCGATCCAGGTAATGCTGAAAGGTGGACGTTGTGTTGCGTTTAAGAAAAGTAAGGGAAGAAATTGGAGAGGAGGAAGGAATGAGTTTTAAGGGGAGAGGTTCCCAGTCTGATAAAGACAAGAAAGTATATTAGAATTCCAGCTGCAGAAGTTCAGGGCCGGTCTCCTCGAGGGGTGAAGCCAAGTCAGTTTCTCTCTCTGTCTGTTTTCTCATAACGGAAGTACGGTCGCCATTCCTTTTTACCTCTTTCCTTTATTAAGCAAACAGTTTGACCACATGTGTGAGGCACCCAGTAGGCTGGTTTGGAAGGACGAGTTTAAAATATGCACGTCAAAGTGGTTGGTAAACTAAACTCATTTTTAAGGCATATTTCTTCACAAACATTCAGAAACGGGAGCACGCTCCTATTTTGTTTGTTGATTCAGTGATTCACTGAACGATTAGTATGAGACGCCCGCCCTATACTGTCGTTTCTCTAACCGTGTAGTGCAGGTTACAGTAGCAGAAGCGAAGTCCTTGTTAAGCCCTTAAGGATTGTGACATATGAAGAAAGGCCTACAGAATGAAGTGTTTTTCCAGAATTACAAACTTAAGTTAAACTGTGCCTCGTGGGTTTGTTGAAGGTAAATCTGTGGGACCTACGTAATGTTTAGAGCACTAGAATTTATGGCGTTAACCACAGGTAGACCATTTTCAAGTGATAAATCATGAAGAAAACTAGTGCAAATGGAAAGAGTTAGTTACATTGTCTTCTTTTTCTGTCACTGTTTTATCAAACTATGAATTTAAGGTGTAAAATGTGATGCTTTGATGTACTTATGCTTACAACTATCAGGATAATTTTTTTTTTTTTTCTGTACTGGAGATTTAACCCAGGGCTTTACTTACACTAGGCAAATACGCTACCACAGAACCACTGAACTACGTTCTCAGCTCGTTTTTAAAATTTTATTTTGAGATAGGGTCCTGCTGAATTGCCCAGGCTGGCCTGGAATTTGTGATTCTTCTTTCACAACCTTCACAGTAGCTGATTACAGGCATGCACCACCACACCCAGCCCTAATTCTTTTTTGAAATGAGGGCACTTCAAATATCTTTCAGTGAAGTATATAATACTGTAATTGTTACTGATAACCACTATGCTGAACATTAGATCTCTAGAACTTTTTGTCCTTCTTTCCCAACTGTAGGTCTTTTTCTGCTTCTATTTGACATTTTAAGTTTCCTCATATAAGTGAGATCATTCAGTGATTTTTTTTGTCTTATTTCAAGTACTGTAATGTCCTGTAGGTTCATCTGTATTGTTGAAAATGACCAGATTCTTATTTTTAAGGCTGAATGATATTTCATTGTGACTAAAATTTTTTTATGCATCAGGGTACACTTTAGGGCATTTCCATATCTTGGCTATTGTGAATGATGTTACAGTGAACATGGAAATGTAAAGTATCTCTGAGACACTGATTTCATTTCCAGTGGATGTATACCTAAAAGAGGGATTGTTAGAGCACATGATATTACTTTTAAATTTTTTGTAAGGAACACTCACTTTCCATAATGACTATACCAACAATGTATAATGGTGTAATGGTCCCTTTTCTACACATGTCTCTAATAATGGCCATCCTACTAGTTATGAGTTACTGTTTTACAGTGGTTTTGATTTATACTTCCATAATGGTTAGTGATGTTGAGCACATTTTCCTTTTTGGTCATTTGTATATTGTCCTTGGGAAAATGTCCATTTGAGTCCTTTGCCCATTTTTAAACAAGGTTTTGTTTTTGCTATTTAAGTTCTTTAAATGTTTTAGCTGCTACTGTGTATGAGATCTGATCAGATACATAGTCAAATACTTTATCTCAATGTGTTAGTTGCTTTTTCATTTTATTGGTTGTTTCCTTTCCTGTATAGAAGATTTATTTTTTCGTTGCCTGTTTTTGGTGTCATATCTAAAAAAATCATTGCCAAAACCAATGCCAAAAAGTTTTTCTAGTGTTCTATAGGACTTTTATGGTTTCAGGCCTTAAGTTTATGTCTTTAGAGCACTTTGAGTTGATTTTTGTTTTTGATGTGAGATAAGGTTTGAAATTCTTTCTTTTGCATATGTATATTGTTTTCCCAACATGCTTTATTAAGACTGTCCTGTCCCTATTGTGTAGTTTTGGTATGCTCATCAAAAATTAGTTGACAAGATGAGTGTGGTTTTTTAATGGTGTTATGGTCTGTGTTCCTGTTTTTGTGATAGTACTATATACTATATTGACTACTATAGCTTTGTAGTAGAATTTTAAGTCAGGAAGTGTGATGTGTCCAACTTTGTTTTTGCTGAAGAGTGCCATAGGTGTTTTGTAGTTCCAACCAAAGTTAAGGATTGCTTTTTTTAATTCTGTGAAAAATGCCATTAGAATTTTGATGGCCATTGCATTAAACATGTAAATTACTTGGGTAGTGCAGACATATTAACAATAATAATGTTTCTAGTCCATGAACACAGGTAGTTTTCCATCTGTTTGTATTGTCTTCAGATTTTTTCATTAGTATTTTTGTAGTCAGATGTTTTACTTGGTTAAATTTTTTCCTAAGTATTTTAATTTTTGATGCTGGTTATAATTGGACTTGATTTTTTTCATTTTCTTTTTGCATACTTTGTTGTTTGTGTAAAGAAATGCTACTTTTTATTGTGATTTTGTGTCCTGCAATTTTACTGGTTTTATTTATTAGTTTGACAGTTTTTTTTTAATGAAATCTTTGGGCTTTACAGATTATCTCATCTGCAAACAGGCAGCTTTACTTACATTCTGATTTTGATGCCTTTTATTTCTTTTTCTGCCCTAGTAGCTCTGGGTAGGACTTCTAGTATAGTACTTTGTTAAGTAGAAGTGATGAAGAGTGAGCATCCTTACCTTGTATTAGATCTTGGGAATAAAAAATACTAATTATCTCCCAGTGTCAAGGTAGAATTTATTAGTACCTGAATTAGTGTTGAATTATGTTAAATGCCTTTTCTGCATCTGTTGAGGTAATCGTGTGGTTTTTACTTTCATTTAGTTAATATGGTTTAGCACATTTATTGATTTGCATATATAGAATGATTTTGCATTCCAGGGATATTCCTACTTCGTCATAGTGTAAAGTTTTTTTGATGTGACTTCAAATTTGATTTGCTGTTTTATTAAGGATTTTTTTGAAAGAGAATAAAGCAAAATAATGCAAAACAGAACAAAGCAAATCAGAACAGAACAATGCAAGAAACACAGGACTTCAAAATAAAAGACAACAGGAAATCAACAGTGGCTACCATAATGTCTGTTGTTTTCTTTCAAATAGTTGTCCATACCTTCACACACAATTAATTCAAACAAAACAAAATAGTATAAAACCAATCAAAACAAAAGAATGAAAGCATTATGGACCTTCAAAACCAGCCAATAGAAAATCAACAATGGCTACCATAATGTCTCTTGTTTTCTTCAAAATAGCTGTCCATACCTTCCCACATACTGAAATCAAATAATAGAAAGCAGACTAAAACCAATCGAAACAGAGAATAAAAGCATTATTAGACTTCAAAGCAAGATGATAGGAGATCAGAAGTGGCTACCATGTCTCATTTCTTTCAGCGTAACCGTTCATGCCATCACACATAATAAATTATTAAGGATTTTTTTTATCTTTGTTTATTAGAGAAATTGGCTTGTAATTTTCCTGTGATATCTTCATCTGACTTAAGATGAGTTTGGAAGTACTCCTTCAAATTTTTGGAAAAATTTGTGAAGGATTTACACCATTTCTTCTTTGAAAGTTTAGTAGAGTTAATTCATGAAACTTTCTGGCTGGTGTCAGTCTTTTTCTTTTTGGGGAGTTTTTTGGTTACTGTCTTAATTTTTACTCGCCAAGGCAAAATACCTGACCCCCAAAATTAGGGAAGGAAAGGTTTATTTCTTACAGTTTCTTGGGAGTTTCAGTCCATACTTAGTTGACTCCAAGGTGACATGGCATGGCGGGGCTGCCATTCATGGTGGCTACAAGCAGCAAGCGCGCTGGCAAGAGAGGCAGAGCTGAAGTGCAAGAGGAAGACCTGCCTTCCCTTACACTGTATGTCGGCTCCACCCCTGGGCGGGTGCAGCACTCACATTAACAATCCCCATGCCAGACAACAAACCAATAACAAACACCAGGCTCAGCCGCATCAAAAGTATATGAGGACTTGGGGGTACATAGTATATCACCCAATACGGTTACTACTTCAGTCTTATTTGTTACCCATCTATGTAGGCTATTTCTTGAATTAGTATTTATAGGTTGCAAACTTACCCATTTTTTTCTAGGTTATTCAGTTTGTTGGCATATAGTTACTGTAATAGTCCCTTTCGATAGTTTATATTTGTGAGACATCTATTGTATTATTCCATCTTTCTGATTTTACTCATTTTACTCCTTTCTTTTTTGTCCCCTTAGTTTACCTAAGGAGTTGTCAGTTTTTACTTATGTTTGTAAAAACCCAACTCTTAGTTTTGTTGATTTTCTTTTTCCGTTGTTGAATTTATATTTGCTCTGATTTTTATTATTTTCTTTCTTCTGCTAACTTTGGGCTTAGTTTGTTCTTTTCCTAATTCCTGTAGCTTAATATTAGGTTGTTTGAAATCTTCTTTTTGAAGTAGGTATTTATTGCTATAAACTTTATCTTAGTACTGCTTTTCAGGTATCTCATGAGTTTTGTTCTGACATATTTCATTTTCATTTATCTCAAGATATTTTTAAAGCTGCTTTTTGGTTTTCTCTTAAACCCAGTGGTTGTTCAAGAGTATGCTACTTAGTTTCCATCCATTTATTACTTTTTTGTTTGCTTAGTTTTCTACTTTACTGATTTCTAGCTTTATTCTTTTGTGGTCAAAGATAGTTGATACGATTTTCATCTTCTCGAATTATTAACACTTTTTATGTGTGTGCACCTAACATAATTTATCCCAGAAAATATGTGTGTTGGAGAAGAATGCATATTCTTTTGCTGTTGAACAGAAAGTTCTGTATGTCTGTTAGGTCTATTTGGTATGTAGTATTATTCAACTTTATCGCTTCTTTGTAGATTTTGTTTGGCTGTTTTATTACTGAGAATGGGTTATCGTATTCTCCCAGTATTACAATCAGTTTCTCCTTTTAGATGTTGGTATTTGTTCTATATGCTTAGACGCTCTCATTTTATAGTATATTTATATATATTTATAGTTGTATCTTCCTCTTAAATTGATCATTATATAATGATGACCTTTGTTTTGAGAGATTTTTACTAAAAACTTTATTTTGTCTAATGTAAGTATAACCATGCCTGTTTCTTTGGGGTTCCATTTGCATGGAATATCTTTTTTTCATCCTTTCATTTTTAGTCTGTGTATGTCCTTCACCCTAAAATGGGTTTCTTTTAGAAATTTTATGTTTAGAGGTTTTTAATTCATTTAGCCACACTTTATCTTTCAGCTTGAGTACTCAGTCATTTGCATGAGTTACATTTAATTTTGACCATGATGTGATGACTGGAGTACTTTGAGAGGAATTTGGGAGGTGAGGAGGTAAGAGAGTAAATATAAACAACTCTTGAGAATTTTGAACATATGAGTAGTATTAGAGGAAACATGGGATCTAGTGTGAATTTTTTTTCTTTAAAAATAAGAGATAGTACAGCATGTCTCCCTATGACTACTTTAGTAGTGACTTAGTCTGTTTCCTATTACTATAACAAAATACCCAAAACTGAGTAATATTCATTTGGCTCACAGTTCTAGAAGCTGGTAAATCCCAAGGGCATAAGACTGTCATCTGCTCTGCTTCTGATAAGGGCCTTCTTGTTGCCTCATAGCATGACTGAGCGTGTCACTTAGTGAGTATGCTAGCTTGAATTTCTCTTCTCTAATGCCTTCATGAGATGCCAGCCATCATCACCTGATCTAATCCTAATTGCATCCTAAAGATCTCAACTCCGAATACCAGACGTGAATTTAAGGATTAAGTTCCAAGACATGGACTTTTGGGGGACACATCCAAACATAGCAAGTAGACAGTGGAAAGTTGGTAAACAATCTGTGTAGAATGAAGCATTAATTTCTGGAAGAACATCACCATTCTGGGTCTGAGAGTTTTTTTGAATTTAGCCCATCTTGCTATGTTGGGCTCACTGACTACTATTGCAGAAAAAGAATTTTTAGGACACATCAGAAAGAGGCATGAGTAGGTTTTTTAGGCAAAGATAGTATAGAATACACTCGAGGGGAGTGCAGGTGCTCAGAAATGATACACTATAGTTTGGAACTGAGTACATTTATACTTTTTTTAGAGGGTTGAAAAGGTAGGGCAAAATCCCCCCCCACCCCGTTTTAAGGCATTTTTTAAAAAATAAGAGATTTAAACATTCTCTGGATTCAGTCAACCTTTTGTTTACTGTCTTCATTGGGCCGATTATGGCCTTCTGTTGATGGGTCTGGTAGAGAACCTGTGTAAATCTGACCAAGGAATGTCAATATTGAGACAGTTATTTTCTCAGGCCCAGTCTTCTATTCCTTTTTTTTTTTTTTTTTTTTTTAACTGAGCCAATTTATGGCCTTTTAATGGTGGGTCTGGTAGGAAAGAGATGTAAAGCCAGCCAAGGACTATGGCATAGAGCTGTTTTGGTTAATTTTGGCTAACTCTTGGAAGTTACAGTCTTTTTACAAAGTATCATTTTTAATTAGGATTTCCTTGTCTCCTTTTTACTTTTGTTTTATTTTAAACCTGTCTCAGCTTCACACCATTTCATTTCTGGCACCTCCATTTTCTGTGGGAATGATCAATCCTAGTCAGATGCCAGCTCCCTGGGAAACAAAGCTTCCTAGGTGGTTCATTTGAACAAATCTTTAAGGATTTACATGATATGTCATGCAGATTCCCTTCATTTGTCCCATATACTTAGTCCTTGTATGAGCAATTATTAAATATGTTTTCAAAGAAACCCAAATCCGTAAAACAGGTCTCTGTACTAAGGAGTTTATAATCTGGTGCAGTGGTTCTCAACCAAGACAGTGTTCGTTCGCTGGGGACATTTGGCAGTGTCGTTTGGATATCATGATTTAAGGACAGGAGTGCTGCTGGCATCCAATAGATAAGAGACCAACTATACTAAACGCCTTACACTGAACAGAATCTTGTCTCTCAAAGAATTGTCTCATCCAAAATGTAAATATATTTGAAGTTGAGGGGAACCCTGATCTTGTAAGAGCAATTGGATATAAATAAATTCAAGACTTCAGTGGTATATGCTATACTCTGAAAACAATATGAAGTGCTGAGAAAATCAGAGGAATGTAGTTATATTTGATTGAGGAAGTCAGGTTAAAGTTTCCTGAAAGAAAACCAATTTTGTCCTGGATCTTTTAGGATCAGTAAGATTTCTATAGGTGAAACTAAAAGATGAGCATATAAGAAAGTATATAACTGGAGTTAGTACATGGCATTGGGAAAGTGGGAGTATGTTTGGGCAACAAAATGAAGTTTAATTTGAGTAAAACCTGCAGTAAATAGAAATTAATGGGAGGTAAACTTACGAGGTAGATTGAGGTGAGATCTTGGAAGAGTAGGAATCCCAGACAGTAATGTACCTTACTTCACTCATTCTTAGGAGTATTTCGGGTATGTGAAACATGTACTTAAGGTGATCTTTTTGTACCAACTCATTCAACTATGAACATTGCAGGAGTAGGAACCTATATTCTTTTCTTCTTTCCATAGAATAAAGTATTGAGTGTACAAATTATTTGTTGATTTTAATTAGTAGGCAAGATGTAGTTGTGTTTCTTAACTTCATTAATTCAGTGAATTAATTCACATATTTATTTTTGATTATTCCAGAAAAGAGAAAGAACCAGTGGTTGTTGAGACTGAAGAAGTGAAAAAAGAACCTATTCTGGCCTGTCCACCTTTACGAAGCCGAACATACATGCCACCTGAAGATCTCCAGAGTCGTTTGGAATTTCATATTAAAGAAATTTTTGGTTCATCTGTTTCCAGTAATTGGCAAGACATCTCCCTAGAAGACTGTCATATGAAATTCAGTCTCTTGGCACGTTTAGCTGATGACTTAGGCCATGCAGTACCTAACTCCAGGCTTCACCAGATGTGCAGCGTCAGAGATGTTCTTGATTTCTATAATGTTCCTGTTCAAGACAGATCTAAATTTGATGAACTTAATGCTAGTAATTTGCCTCCCAATTTGAAAATCTCTTGGGGTTACTAATCAGTTTGGAAGATGAGCACAAATCATTTTTGTTTTCTTGACAAAGAGGCAACTCACTGCATCTTTTAATACTTTACCTATCAGAGTTCTGTATATCCACTTTTCATAGGAGGTGCTAAAAGACCCACATTTTTTTTCCTTCATGTCATTGATCAACAAAGAAATAACTTGATTTTCACTTCACATTTGCTGACGCCATTTTTTATTGGAATCAAGTTAATAATTTATGGAAATTTTTTTCTTCAGAGAACACTGTAGTTGACTTGGTTTTAAGATAGGAAACCCTCACAAGTTCAAATGTTATTCTTCAGCATAAAGCAGTAATTGCAAGAAAATGTTCTAATCCTGTTGGGACGCTTTAAGATAATATTATCATATATGTTACATATACAAATAAGGAAACTTGTATTAGATTAGATGTTAATTAAAGAAGTCTTTGTTGTCTATTATTGAAAGTTTTTTTTTTTTCATGTTTACTACATGGATACAAATAGGAAATATATTCTATTCTGGATTCATTTCTTGGAGTTAAAGATTTCTTAAAGAGTATTGTGTCTTTATTTTTGTGTGTGTTCTTTATTTTTTTTTAGTGAAATTTGTTTTTTTCTTGTCATTTCCTTAATGTAAGTATTTTAAGAATTAAAATATGTAGTAGCTATTAAGTGCTATAACTTTTTTAAAATAAGAAAGAGGGCAGATTTTATATTTAAATGTATTTGTCTCTTAAGAGACATAATGCTTATGTCAAACCTTTTGTCTTTTCTATAACTTTATAGGCCTTATAGTAGCTATGAGGGTCCATTGGTGGGGAAATCTTTGTAATTTGATATACTTTGTAGTTTGTGGAAACTACTCAAATTGAAATTCAAATGATTCTCAATGACTTAAGTTAATGGTTACATTAGGAATTGTTTCCAGACTTTCAATATGGGCAATGTGACCGGAAAAGGAAATTTCTTATGTTCTCTGACTACTGACAATTCTGAAAGATAAGTGATAGGTTTTAAATAAAGGAAATTATGTTTATTCTCTTTCCCTAGGTGAGTTCTTTGAGAGGACAGAAAATCAAGTTATAACTTTGAACATATTTGATAGGAAAGTTTGCAATATAGTCATGCCCTGTAAATCACAGGAGACACCACATTCCAGAACTTGAAAAGTGTCAATGTCTGGACCACTGAGTTTTAACATTACTACTGATATATTTCATCCCTTTTGCTTTTACTCTGTGAAAGAGACAGCATGAAAGTATTTAACTTTATATACAGTACTTGGTTATCATGTTTCCCATACAAGAGAAAGATGATAACGGAGATATAGAAGTCAGTGTGGAAAGAATGTGTTACAACTAGAGAAGTACTGTAACTGCAAAACGAGGTTTCATGTTATTAAGACAGGAAATCACATCTTTGTAAGTGTAGAGCAGCAGCGTTTCTCAAAATGGAAATGTGTTTATGAGTCTTTTGGGAATCTCTTTAAATGAAGATTCTAATGTAGGTCTGGAACTGGTTCTAATTAAACTTCATAGGTAATGCTGGTGATGTTTTGAATCACATGGTTCTAGACCCCAGTAATGAAGTAGGAGGATACCCCTCTTTCCTGAAACTAGTTTTGGTAAATTTAGCCAACTGAGAAGATAAGCTGTATAACCATCAGTAACTATAGAGGATATCTTTAGGATATAGTCTATTTCTTTGAAACCAAAAAACTGGGTTTGCTAACTTTTTTACTGAGGTACCATAATAGGTTACATTAATAATTATTGCTATATGAAAGGAGTATCAGTTAATTTGGTTGAAACCTCTGCAAGCTCACTATGTGTGCTTGCATAAATCTAATAAAACTATTAGTAATTCATTATCAGTATAAAATTTCTTAACATTTAAAGTACCATAAGATAGACTTTTCTCCTGTTTTTAACTTTTAACATTTTTCTGATTGTCTAAATAACACTTTCTTTTTAGAAAATTGAGTGATAGGAAGAAAAAAAATTCATAGCTATTGTAATATATAATTTAAATTGTTCCTTTTTGTTTGCATTTTTTTCTGGCTTTTCTAGTTCTGCAAGGATTGTTTGGCCATAAAACTTCTACCTATTCAGAAGGTCTGTAAGTTTCTTGACCTACTCAGAAGTTCTGTAAATTTTTTGACCCTATACAGGAATAACTTGATTCTGCTTCTTTGACTTTTAATTTCATTAACAGATGTTCTGTTACACAATGCAGTAGATAACTTGAAAATGCATAGACTCAATCTTATCTGCAGTTGCTTTTATAACTAGTTCTCTTGTTGGGGCACAATTATAATGTAAGAGCACATTTATAAAACAGCAAATTTATAGGTATGTTTTTTTATTTAAGAGAAAAAAAGATATAAGAAAGGCAAAAAGCAAAAGAGACAAACGACTAGAGCAGATACACAACAGTAACAATAAAGGTTTATGAAACAGAATGATAGAAACTTGACAATGGTTGCAATATTGCATATCATTACCTTCAAAATGATTGATTACATTAACAGATATAGACATGTAAAGTTGATCTAATGAGTATTAACTGTTCTTTCTCAATAACTAATACATTCAGCAGTATGTTTGTTTTAGTTATTTTACATATACATATATACAGATTTATATCTGTTTCTTTTTCCCTTCCCTCTTTCCCCCTTTTCCCTTCCCAATTACTTTAGCTCTTTTAGCAGTTTTTTACCTTTACATAGTATTTATTTTAGATTTTGAATCATGTATACTTTTTCAGTTTCTTACACTAGGGAGACAATACGGTATTTACAAATGTGGATTTGATTTATCTCACGAGTATGGTTTCAAGTCATGTCCATTTACTTATAAAAGTCTCAATGCAATCTTTCTTGATAGCTGAGTAGTGCTCCATTGTATAAAAATACCACGTCTTTTTTATCCATTCCTTGATTGATGGGCACTTGGGTTGTTCCCAAGATTTGGCTATTACAAATTGGGTTGCCATAAACATAGGTGCACAAATCTCAAATGTGGTATGATGTTTTCAGTTCTGGGAAAATGCCCAGAGGTGGGATAGCTGGGTTGAATGGGATCTCTAATCCTAGCTTCTTGAGGAATCTCAACACTGATTTCCACAGTGGTTGCACCAGTCTACGCTCCCACCAACAGTGGAGAGGAGTTCCTTTTTCCCCACAGCCCCTCCAGCATTTGTTGTTGATTGATTTTTTAATCTTGGCCATTCTTTCTGGAGGGAGATGGAATCTGTGTTGTTTTAATTTGCATTTCCCGAATGACCATTGATGTTGAACATTTTTTCATATATTTATTTGCCATTTGTATTTCTTTCTCTGAGAAGTGTGTATTCATCTCAGATGCCCATTTTTGAATTGGGTCCTTGAACTTTAGGGGCCTGATTTCTTTTAATTATTTATATGTTTTAGATAAAAGTCCTTTGAGGGACAGTTGACTAAGATATTTTCCCAGTTCGTGGGTTTTCTTTTCACTCTGTTGGAGACTTCTTTTGACATGCAAAAACTTTTTAGTAAGATGAGATCCCAGTTGGTGATTCTGGGAAGTGTTTCCCATGCAATTTGATTTTTGTTTATGAACTCTGCCTACACCTATGACATCAAGATTTTTACCTACTTTGTCTTATAGTAAGTTTAGTGTCTCTGTTTTAATATTCAGATCTTTGATCCATTTTGACTTTATTTTAGTGCATGGTGATAGACATGGGTCTAGTTTTAGTTTACAGCATATAGAAAGCCAGTTTTTCCAGCACCATTTGTTAAAGAGGCTATCCTCCCAATGTACATGTTGGCCCCTTTGTCAAAGATGAGGTGGGTAAGTGTGTTTGTAGTTGTGACTGTATCTTCTAATCTATTCCACAGATGTTCAGGTCTGTTTTGATTCCAGTACCATGCTGATTTTATCACAGTAGCTTTGTGTATAGTTTCAAGTCAGGGATTGTGATGCCTCCTGCCTTTCCTTTGTTGCCCAGAATTGCCTTTGCTATTCTAGGTCTTTTCTGGTTCCAGAAGAATTTCAGAAATGCTTTCTCTAGTTCTGTGAGGTAGGCAAGTGGTATTTTCATTGGGATTGCGTTAAATCTGTACAATAATTTTGGGAGAATGGCCGTTTTCACGATGTTTGTTCTTCCTATCCATGAACGGAATATCTTTACATTTTCTGAAATCTTCTTCAATTTCCTTTTTCAGAGTAATGTAATTTTCGTTGTATAGGTCTTTTACTTGCTTTGTTAGGTTGATTCCTAAGTGTTTCGTTTTTTTGGATGTTATAGTGAAGGGTGTGGTTTCCCTTATTTCTCTCTCAGTGACTTTGTTGTTTGTATACAGGAATGCTATTGATTTTTGAGTGTTCACCTTGTATCCAGCAACATTACTGAATTTGGTTATTACTTTTAGGAGTCTTTTAATGGATTTTTGGGGGTCTTCTATGTAGAGTATTGTATCATCTGCAAATAATGATAATTTTACTTCTTCCTTTCCTATCCTTATTCCCTTTATTTCTTTCTCTTGTCTAATTGCTCTGGCTAATATTTCCAGAAGTATGTTGAGCAAGAGTAGTGATAATGGACATCCTTGTCTTGTTCCTGATTTTAGGTTGAAAGTTTTCAGTTTTTGTCCATTTAGTAAGATGTTGGCTGTTGGTTTATGATACATGGCTTTTCTGAGGTTGAGAGGGAGACCATCTATTCCAATTTTCTGTAGGGTTTTTATCATGAATGGGTACTGGATTTTGTCAAAAGCTTTTTCTGCATCTATTTAGATGATCATGTGGTTCTTGTCCTTGCCTTGTTGATATGGTGTATTACATGTATTGATTTGCATATGTTGAACCATCCCTGCATTCCTGGGATGAATCCCACTTGATCATGCTGTATAATCTTTCTGATAACTTTCTGTATCCTATTTGCCGGTATTTTATTGAGGATTTTTGCATCTATGTTCATTAGGGAGATTGGCCTGTAATTTTCTTTTTTGCCTGGGTCTTTCTCTGGTTTTGGTATTAGGGTAATACTTGTTTCCAGGAATGAGTTAGGGAGACTTGCTTCCCTTTCTATTTCATTGAACAGTTTGAAGAGTGCTGGCATTGTCTTCCCTAAATTTCTTATAGAATTCAGCAGTGAATCCATCAGGGCCTGGGCTTTTCTTTGTTGGTAGGGTCCCAATTACATTTTCAATTTCATTAGCTGAAATGGGGTTATTCAGCAGTTTTACATCTTCTCGATTCAGCTTTGGTAATTCATAGGTTTCTAGGAATTTGTCCATTTCTTCTGTGTTATCGAGTTTATGTGAGTAAAGGTTTTTGAAGTAGGTGTTGATGATCTTCTGTATTTCCATAGGGTCTGTAGTGATTTTACCCTTTTCATTTCTTATTGCATGAATCTGAGTTTTTTCTTTCCTCTTTTTGATAAGGTTGGCTAGGGGCCTATCAATTTTATTTACTCTTTCAAAGAACCAACTCTTCGATTCAGTAGTTCTTTGTATTGTTTTCTTAGTTTCAATTGCATTAATTTCTGCTCTGACCTTGATAATTTCCTCACTTCTTTGGGCTTTGAACTTGACTTGTTCTTCTTTTTCTAGAAGTTTGAGGTGCAGCATTAGGTTGTTTACATGTGTTCTTCCCATTTTTCTGCTGTGGGAGTTTAGTGCTATAAATTTCCCTCTAAGGACTGCTTTCATTGTGTCCCACATGTTCTGGTAATTTGTATTTGCATTTTCATTCAATTGTAGATATTGTTTGATTTCTTCTTTAATTTCTTGTGTGACTCATTGATTATTTAGGAGAGTATTATTTAATTTCCATGTGTTTATAGGTTTCGTGTAGTTTTTTTGGTCATTCATTTCCAATTTCACTGTGCTATGTTCAGATAATATGCATGGAATTATTTCAGGTCCTTTGCATTTGCTTAAGCATGTTTTGTGGACCAGTATATGATCTGTTTTAGAAAATGACCCATGTGCAGCTGAGAAGAATGTGTATTCTGATGTTGATGGGTGGAATACTCGGTATACATCTACTAGGTCCATGTGTTCATAAGTTTGATTCAGTTCTGTTATTTCTTTGCTGATTTTTTGTTTGGTTGATCTGTCTCCCTGTGACAGTGGGGTATTAAGGTCCCCTGTTATAACTGTATTATTATTTGCTTTTTCAGGTCTATTAAGAATTGTCTTTTTTTATTTATTTATTTTTTTTTGCGGCACCGGGGATTGAACTCACAGCCTCACGCCTGCCAGACAGGCACTTAATCCACTGAGCCACACTCCCAGCCCTAGTTGGTTTTTTTTTTTTTTTTTTTTTTTTTTTTTTTTTTTTTTTTTTTTTTTTTTTTTTTTTTTTTTTTTTTTTGTCTTACATAGTTGGGTGCTTCCATATTCGGTGCATATATATTTATGGTTGTAATCTCTTCCTCTTGAAGTTTTCCCCTAACAAGTGTGTAATGACCTTCTTTATCTCTTGATCATTTTCGGTTTGAAGTTCATATTGTCTGCCAACATAATAGCTACCCTTGCTTTTTCTGGGTTGCTGTTGCATGGAGTATTGTTTTTCATCCTTTGATTTTTAGTCTGTGGATCTCCTTTTGAGTGAAATGTGTTTCTTGTACACAACATATTTTTGGGTTTTGTTTCTTAACCCACTCTGCTAGTTTGTTTTTATTGGTGAGTTGAGACCATTTACATTGATTGATATAACTGATATGTACTGACTCATCCCTGTCATGATATCTTTCTGTTGTTGGTTTTTTACATTTTCTGTTTTAATTATTTGCCCTGCTTAATGGTTTCCTTTTGTTGTTGTTCTTAAGATTGTAGCTATCTTTGTCTCTTTCTAGAGTGTCTTTCAGTACTCCTTGTAGTGTTGGTTTGGTGGCCATAAATTTCTTCAGTTGTTCTTTGTCATGGAAATATCTTATTTCTCCATCAGTCTTTAAGGATAGTTTTGCAGCGTACATCAACCTGGGGTGAAAGTTGTTTTCTTTCAGGAGTTGTAATACTTCACTCCAAGCTCTTCTTGACTTAAAAGTTTGCATTGAGAAGTCTGCTGTGATTCTGATAGGCTTTCCTTCATAGATGATTTGTTTCTTTCTCTGACAGCTTTTAGTATTTTGTTCTTATGCTGTATTTATGATACCCTAATTATTATATGTCTGGGTAAAGGTTTATTTTGGTTACGGTTATTTGGGGTTCTGTATGCCTCATTTACCTGTATATCAGACTCTCTCTTCCCATGTTTGGAAAGTTTTCTGGTATGATTTCTGTGAATAGTCTTCACAAGTCATTAGTATTGACCCTTGCTTTTTCATTTATGCCTATTAATCTTATGTTATTTCTCTTGGCATTGTCTTGCAGCTGTTGAATTTTTGTTTCTTGGTTCCTTATTATTTTTAAGAGATCTTTCCTTTCATGATCATAAGCTGCAAGCTGCCAAGCTGTCTTCAAGGTCTGAGATTCTATCTTCAGCTTCATTCACGCAGTTTTGCCAACTTTTCATGGAATTTTTCTTTTCCTGAATTTCCCTTTGAATCTGTTTCATGCATTCTATTTGTGTCTTATATTGTTCATTCAAAGTTTCCATCATTTTCTTATGTTCTTCTATTTTTTTTCTTGATCTTCTTTAGATACACACAACATTTCTTTCATAATAATTGTGATTTCATTTTTTAGCTGAGAGTATTTCTGATTTGAGTTTCTGTATAGCTTCATTGAGCTGTTTCTTTACTGCATTTGCTATCATTTCAGAAAGTTCAGTTGTGTGACTCCCAGTGTCTTCCATTTCAGTGCCTCTTGGGTTTGTTCTTGGTGGGCTAGGGTATTGAGACTGCCTCTTGGTCTTTCATTTTGTCATTTTCTTCTGGGACCTGTGTGGCTGGGCAGGCAGCCTCCAGATGAATTGTACTGGAACACTGTGTTGGGTACAGCTTCAATCCTCCAATATCCCCGTGGCTAACTGTGGCACACCCCCAGATTATGGTGCTTTCCCTTGTGCTCCGTGGTCTGTGAGGCTGGCCGCGTGTTCCCCTGATGTACTTTGTTGGGTTGCTCTGGGATGCTGGACTCTGTGTCCTGTGAGGCTAGCCTGGTATTCCCCTGGTGAGTTGCTCTGAGACACGGGACTGGGTGGAGCTGGATTCTCTGCACAGCTAGTGAGGGTGCACTTCCAGAGTGTTCTGCTGGATTCCCCGCCTTACAGGGTGGGGGCCGAGACCTTTGGGACCCAGGTGGCTAGGCAGAGCACACCCCGGAGTTGGCGCCACTCGGAACTTGCATCTGGCTGCGAGGAGTTCAGAGCCTCTGGAGTGCCAGGCAAGCCCGGGCAACTCCCAGGCGTATAGTGTGGGGGCCTTGCTCCTGGTTGGGTGGGTTCGCAACCTCTAGGACCTGCTGCACTGGCTGCATCCCTGAACAATGGAGCTCTCGCCTTGTGCTCTAATGGACAGAGCTCCAGTACTCTAAGGCCCTGCAGCTATGCTGGCCAGTCCCTGATGAGCAGCTCTGGGGCTCTGGGCTGGGCTGGGCTCATTACCTCCGTGTCCTGTGTGCTGGCCTGGCATTCCCCTGGTGGGTTGCACTGAGATGCGGGACTGGATAGAACTGGATCCTCTGTGCAGCTAGTGAGGGCACACTCCCCTTTATAGGTATTTCATGGTACAAAGTAGAGAGCAATTAGAAATTTCTGCTGAATTCAATTGACCTTGACAATGTCTAGAGGTCAGCTGCATATATCTGGTAAGCACTGAATCAGAGTAATTGTCTATGCCTTAAGGCACCCTGGGCTAGTCAAGGACACCTTTAACTGCTCACCCTGTAATGACCCCTTCCCCTTATTCCTGGGGTGTTTCTATATTATGGTAATTCCTTTGTTCTAACAAATGTGTTCAAGACTAGCCTCCCTGTCAATATTTGACTCAATGCGTATAACGAATTATGTAATCTTTTGTCACTTGCCTTGTACTTCTCACTTCTAATACTGTATTAATTAAACTGTAAAAGTAAGGGCTGCCGGACATGGTGGCGCACACCTTTAATCCCAGCACTCGGGAGGCTGAGGTAGGCGGAGCGTTGTGAGTTCGAGCCCGGCTTGCGCTTCAACGCAAGTGCAAGGCTGGCCTGAGCTACATAGTGTGACCCTGCCTCAAAAAAATCAGGGCCAGGAGTTTGGCTCAGTGGCTTAAGCGCCTGCCCTGGCAGGTGCGAGGTTGTGAGTTTGATCCCTGGTGCTGCAAAAAAAAAAAAAAAAAAAAAAAAAAAAAAA